>JARBWK010003691.1:0-11846 GCA_030556195.1 Anolis apletophallus | reverse complement strand
AAATACTGAAAGGGTTTAGTGGCATTGACCTTGAGTTTGGGAGTTGTAGTTCACCTATATCCAGAGAGCACTGTGGACTCAAACAATGATGGATCTTGACCAAACTTGGCACAGATACTCAATATGCCCAAATGTGAACATTGGTGTAGTTTGGGGGGAATAGACCTTGACATTTGGGAGTTGTAGTTGCTGGGAATTATAGTTCACCTACAATCAAAGGGCATTCTGAACTTCACCAACGATGGAAGTGAAACGAACTTGGCACTCAGACTCCCACGACCAACAGAAAATACTGGAAGGGTTTCGTGGACATTGACCTTGAGTTTGGGAGTTGTAGTTCACCTACATCCAGAG
Source organism: Anolis apletophallus (assembly GCA_030556195.1). NCBI lineage: Eukaryota > Metazoa > Chordata > Lepidosauria > Squamata > Anolidae > Anolis > Anolis apletophallus. The sequence continues at coordinate 11,492 of JARBWK010003691.1, read as the reverse complement.
AGCACTGTGGAACCAAACAATGATGGATCTGGACCAAACTTGGGGCGCAAATATTCAATATGCCCAAATGAGAACACTGGTGGAGTTTGGAAAAAACAGCCCTTGGCATTTGGGAGTTGTAGTTGCTGGGAATTATAGTTCACCTACAATCAAAGAGCATTCTGAACTCCACCTACGATGGAACTGAAACAAACTTGGCACTCAGAACTCCCCTGACCAACAGAAAATACTGAAAGGGTTTAGTGGCATTGACCTTGTGTTTGGGAGTTGTAGTTCACCTATATCCAGAGAGCACTGTGGACTCAAACAATGATGGATCTTGACCAAACTTGGCACAGATACTCAATATGCCCAAATGTGAACATTGGTGTAGTTTGGGGGGAATAGACCTTGACATTTGGGAGTTGTAGTTGCTGGGAATTATAGTTCACCTACAATCAAAGGGCATTCTGAACTCCACCAACGATGGAAGTGAAACGAACTTGGCACTCAGAACTCCCACGACCAACAGAAAATACTGGAAGGGTTTAGTGGGCATTGACCTTGAGTTTGGGAGTTGTAGTTCACCTACATCCAGAGAGCACTGTGGAACCAAACAATGATGGATCTGGACCAAACTTGGGGCGCAAATATTCAATATGCCCTAATGAGAACACTGGTGGAGTTTGGAAAAAACAGCCCTTGGCATTTGGGAGTTGTAGTTGCTGGGAATTATAGTTCACCTACAATCAAAGAGCATTCTGAACTCCACCTACGATGGAACTGAAACAAACTTGGCACTCAGAACTCCCCTGACCAACAGAAAATACTGAAAGGGTTTAGTGGCATTGACCTTGTGTTTGGGAGTTGTAGTTCACCTATATCCAGAGAGCACTGTGGACTCAAACAATGATGGATCTTGACCAAACTTGGCACAGATACTCAATATGCCCAAATGTGAACATTGGTGTAGTTTGGGGGGGAATAGACCTTGACATTTGGGAGTTGTAGTTGCTGGGAATTATCTCTCTCTCGGCATTACTTCGCGAACGAAGATTCAGGAAGGACTCATCCCACGCTTTTTACAAGCGCCTTGATGACTAAAAAGGCCAATCTGAGATAGGCAAGTTCGGTTGCAGAAAGCGCAGCAGAAAGTCTCCTTGGGTGATGTTGTTCCAAGTTGCGGTTCTCTTTCTGCGTTGTCGTTTCTTCGAGACCCATTCGGGCGTGTCTTCTCGAAAGAGGCCGCAGCATTGTGGATAGTGCTTCTCCATGCCTCCCGATGTGTGGCCAGGTGGACCATTGTTGGTGATCAATCTGGCCAAGCCTGAGATGTTGTTTCAGGGAGTCCTTATATCTCTTTTGGGGGGCGCCTCTCTTGCGCTGACCCGTGGCGAGTTCACCGTAGAGTAGTATCTTTGGGAGGCGGTGGTCCTCCATCCTAGAGACGTGCCCTGCCCAGCGCAGCTGTGTTCTCAATAGCAGGGCCTCAATGCTGGTGATCCCTGCTTGCTCAAGGACAGCAACATTCGTCACATAGTCGGTCCAGTGTATATTTAGGATTGTGCGAAGACAGCGCTGATGAAAGCGCTCGAGGAGTCGTAGGTGTTGGCGATAGGTGACCCATGTTTCAAACGAACTTGGCACTCAGAACTCCCACGACCAACAGAAAATACTGGAAGGGTTTAGTGGGCATTGACCTTGAGTTTGGGAGTTGTAGTTCACCTACATCCAGAGAGCACTGTGGAACCAAACAATGATGGATCTGGACCGAACTTGGGGCGCAAATATTCAATATGCCTTAATGAGAACACTGGTGGAGTTTGGAAAAAACAGCCCTTGGCATTTGGGAGTTGTACGTGCTGGGATTTATAGTTAACACACAATCAAAGAGCATCCTGTGAGTATTGACACCTGAAAGCAATACATCGCTTGCCTAAAGCCATTCTCCTTGGCTTTTCAAGGGAACGTCCTATACAGGGTCATATCCCCCAGGTTGTATGGCCAGAGTCACACATAGTCTCTCATCACGGGAAGTCCACGGGGCCTCTACTCCGGGACGCCTAGGCTGGTGCAGCAACTCCCACCTTCTCTGGAGAGAGATAACCTAGTTGCAATCTCCTGGGAATCTCCAGTGAACGAAGGGAATGCACTCTGTGTGAAGCTGACCTTGAAGGAGGCCCAGGCGCTTTCGTTGGTACCAAAGGCAGCAGTTGGATTGCGGACGGGAATCCCATTCCCAGGCCATAGAAGGCCAGGCGTAAAAAAGAAAAAAGCACTGGCTGCCAATACATTTTGGTCTGAAATTATTGCTATTATTGTCATCGCCATATTTATACGCTATCGTACTGATGGCAGCTTGTTCAACTTAAGTCGTCTGAGGGCTCGCACTAAGGCTCTAAAGCAGTGTTTTTCAACCTTTTTTGAGCCGCGGCACATTGTTTTACATTGACCAAATCCTGGGGCACCCCACCAACACAAATGACACAAAACGACACTCTAACACAGTCATACATATAGTTCAGGGCTGTCCAACAGGCGGCCCGCGGGCCGTACACGGCCCCCCCAGCCTGTTGGGCACGGCCCCCGCTACCCTCCTGAAAGATTTTTTTAAAAATGGCGGCGGGGGAGGGGGGAGGAGGGAGGCGGGGCAGGGAGAAGGAAGGGAGCCAGCTCCTCTTCCTGCACCGCCCCTCCGTCCCTCTCTTTGCACCGCCCTTCCTAGGGAGGGGAACCGCGAAAAAGGAGCAGTAGGCGGCGCCAAGGCGCGGCGCGGCACGCTGGGCCTCTGACGCGCCGCCCTTGGCGCCGCCTGCTCCTTTTCGGCGGTTTCCCCGCCCTTCCAAGCCGCCAAAAGGAGCAGTAGGCGGCCCCAAGGGCGATGCGTCACGCTAGGCCTCTGACGCGCCGCCCTTGGCGCCCATTGCTCCTTTTCGGCGGTTCTCCTCCCTAGGAAGGGCGCGGCGCGGAGAGAGGGATGGAGGGTGACGTGTCTCGGGTGACGCGCCGCCCGTGGCGCCGCCTACTGCTTCTTTTCGGCGGCTAGGAAGGGCGGGGGAACCGCCGAAAAGGAGCAGTAAGCGGCAACAAGGGCAGCGCGTCAGAGGCCCTAAGCGTGACGCGCGCCCTTTTGGCACCGCCTACTGCTAGGAAGGGCGGGGGATCCGGCTGCCTTCTTCCTCCGTAGCCTCCTCCTCCTCCCCCTCGCGCTGCCGCCCAGGATCCGAGCAGCGGCGCCCGGGGGAAAGGAGGAGGGCTATGTGAGCGAGTGGCCCCGTCCGCCCCGCCCCCCCCACGGCCCTGCCCCCACTCACTGATCACCTCGGCCCCCTGGTGATCAGTGACACTCTTCCAGCCCTTGGGCCGGAGGAAGAAGTTGGGCGGACCTGATATAGTTAATATGTTTTGGGGAAATGTATTCATACGCTCAGTGTGAAACCTGGGCCTGTTTCGATGAACACAACATAGACATGGCTTCCTCTCACATACTTATACATAGCTATCATGTCTTCTCTCGGCCTTCTCTTCCAGGCTAAACATGCCCAGCTCTTCAAGCCGCTCCTCATAGGGCTTGTTCTCAGACCCTTGTGAAATTTCACCCCGAGTGAAACTTGCTTCCAGTTAACTATGGATGTCATGAAGCTGTTATAAAGAGTTCCTGTAAGGGGAGGCAACTCTCGAAAAATCAGTAAAATAGTAAAAAAACCACATTTCCAAGCGGAGAGACTCAATTTTGTTGCTCGGAAACCTGTGAATGCTTCCAGCCCCCATGCTCCCAGGTTCGCTCACTGCCCAATTCACCAGCGTGGAGCTTCCGGCTTTGGCTGTTCTGCCAAGCCAACGCCCGACGCCGATCAATTCTCGCCAGTGTCCAGGGGAGGCAGCGAGAGGCCACACAGACCAATGAAACCTATAGAGCCCATACAGTTCATAGATCTGTGTGGCCTGCTTTTGCGGAGTGCTGAAAGGGGAGCGAGCTACTTAAGAGGCCGCACCTGATGATCGCTCACGACACCTACTGTGCCCCCCGCACACTGGTTGGGAAACACTGCTCTAAACTATCTAGTCCGTGAGCTACTTTTTGCTGTGATCTGTGGCCCACACAGAAGCAGTCTGCAGTGCCTCTTGCTTTGCAACAGCTGCCTGTTTGGGCTGGAAATCAGCCTCAAGAAAAGGAAGTCCTCTACCAGCCCTTTTCTGTGCTGAATCCTTCTTAAGGGGAGACCAGAATTGTACACAGTACTCCAAATGGGCCTCACCATCGATTTGTAGAGAGGTAATACAATTTGCTGACCTATTTTCGATTCACCATGCCAAGCATAGAATTTGCTTTTTTTCACTGCTGCTGCGCACTGCTCATCTGTTGTGACTAGTTGCCATGTTTCATAAACATATTGTAAGAAGTAGGTGCGATATTCGGGAGCCTGGTCCAGCACTTGTGACCTTGGTCTGTCCAATTATATTTCCCGAAGGAGGCTGGAGTGGAATGACCTAAGAGCATCTTAAGATAATTTAATTGGAAGGCTCATTTGGGAATGGGGCCAAACTTGGAGTCCAGCCGTCCTGACAGCCATGATGGCAGAGTAAGAAGCCTAAAGGCTATGTTCTTTATTTTGAAATTTGGATTTACTTTTTATTCCTTCCTTTCCTTCCTTCTGTGCTTCCTTCCTTCCTTCCTTCCTTCCCCTTTTCATCTTTTCTTTCCTTGTTTCCTTCTCTGATTCCTTCCCCCCTTCTGTGCCCTTCCTCCTTCTTTCCTTGTTTCCTCTCTGATTCCTTCCTTCCCTCTGTTTCCTTCCCCCTTTCTGTTTCCCCCCTTTCCCCTCCTTCCCTTTCCCCCCTCAATCTTTTCTTCTTTTCTTCCTTCCTAACATCTCTGTTTCCTTCCCCCTTTCCCTCCTTCATTCCTTCCCTTTTCCCTCAATCTTTTCTTCTCTCCTTCCTTCCTTCTTTCCTTCCTTCTTTCCTTCCTTCCTTCCTTCCTTCCTTCCTTCCTTCCTTCCTGTTCTCCCTTCACTCTATTCTGAGTTTATTTAATATAGTATTATATAACAGTAATCTTATATTATATACCAATATATATAGATATAACAATTATATATATAATACGTATTATATAGCAATATGTATTATAGTAATATATAAATGATATAATATATAGTCATGATAGTAATATATAAAGTATTGTAATTATCTTGCCAGTCATTCCACGTGTGTGTGTGTGTGTGTGTGTGTGTGTGTGTACACTGCCATATAATCCAGTCCTATGTAGATAATCTGGGTTTGACAGGGCAATGTGGGGGGGGGGGGTGGCTTGGGTGCATCTACACCAGGACTGGGCAAAATTCGCCCCTCCTCCAGGTGTTTTGGACTCCAACTCCCACAATTCTTCACAGCCTCAGGCCCGTCCTTACTGGCAGTTAGGAATTGTGGGAGTTGGAGTCCAAAACACCTGAGGGCCCAAGTTGGCCCAGGACAGGTCCATCTGTCTACACCAGGCCTGGGCACACTTGGGCCCTCCAGGTGTCTTGGACTTCAACTCCCACAATCCCTCACAGCCTCAGGCCCTTCCTCCTCCTCCTCTTCCTGCCTTGCCTTCCAAGGACTATAAGGGGAGGGGGAGCACCTGTGGTGCGCACCTGGCCCCTGATTGGCCCTGCCGGATGTGCACGCGAGTTTGTGTTTTGGGGGTTTTTTGAAGGAGGGGAGGGGAAGGGCCGGAGTGAAGCTTGCTGTGCACGTGCGCATGTTTGTAGCGCACGCGCTGTGGCTTCCTGGTGCGTGGGACGCTGGGAGTTGTAGTCCTGGATGTGTTTTGGCCGCCGTTGGTGGGTGGGCGTTAGCGCTTGTTGTTGCCGTTGGCACTCCACGCATGCGCCGTTGTTTTCTCGGGCGCGTGGGTTTATGGGAGTTATAGTCTTCCATGTTCTTAGGGGTTTTTTGTTGGTTGCCTATTATTTGGGGGGGGGGGGGTTGGAGTGGCAAACACTCCTTGTGCTGCGGGGGTTTGTGTGGCCTGATTTGGTGTTTGTGGGTTCAGCGGTTTCTTTGTCTATAAGCCCCTAAACTCGCCACTTCTCTTTTTACATGTATAGAACGTAAGTGAACTATACATCCCAGCAACTACAACTCCCAAATGCCAAGGTCTATTTCCCCCAAACGCCATCTGTGTTCATATTTGGGCATAGGGAATATTCATGCCAAATTTGGTCCAGATCCATCATTGTTTGAGTCCACAGTGCTCTCTGGATGTCGGTGAACTATAACTTCCAAACTCAAGGTCAATTCCCAAGCAAACCCTTGCAGTACTTTCTGTTGGTAATGAGAGTTCAATATGCCAAGTTTGGTTCAATTCAATTGTTGCAAGAGTTCAGGATGCTCTTTGAGTGTGTGTTAACAATAAATCCCAGAAACTGTAACTCCCAAATGTCAAGGTCTATTTTCTCCAAACTCCATCAGTGCTCAGATTTGGGCATATTGAGTATTCATGCCAAGTTTGGTCCAGATCCATCATTGTTTGAGGCCACAGTGCTCTCTGGATATAGGTGAACTACAACTCCAAAACCCAAGGTCAATGCCCACCAAGCCCCAGTCACGCCCGAAGCAGGGAGCAGCAGCGCCCTTGGCAACCAGGCTTGCATTGCCTTGCCACCCTCCGATTGGCCAGGGAAAGGCCCCATCTCCATGGAGGCTCCAGAGCCCATTTAGCCCCACCCCAAGGGAGGAGGGCACCAGCAAAGCCCTCCCCACAGATGGGCCCCCAGCCCCCAGGAAGGGAGATACAGAGAGAGAGAGAGAGAGAGAGAGAGAGAGAGAGAGAGAGAGAGAGAGAGAGAGATGCATAGAGAGATACATAGATGCACAGATTGATAGATACATAGATGCACAAATAGAAGCTGCATAGAAACATACTGTAGAATAGATCCGTGTTTTTCAACCTTTTTTGAGCCGCAACACACTTTTTACATTTCCAAAATCCTGGGGCACACCACCAAGCAAAAGGACACAAAACGGCACTCTAACACAGTCATACGTATAGTTAATGTGTTTTGAAATGTATTTATACACTCAGTGTGAAACCTGGGCCTGTTTCGATGAACACAACATGGATATCCTGGCAGGAATGGCAGAAAGACACAAACTTCCCACACAGAACTCCCATAACCAAGAGAAAATGCTGTAAGGGTTTGGTGGGCATTGACCTTGAGTTTGGAAGTTGTAGTTCACCTACACCCAGAGAGCACTGTGGACTGAAACAATGTTGGATCAGGACCAAACTTGTCATGAATACTCAATATGCCCAAATATGAACGCAGATGGAGTTCAGGGGCCTTGACATTTGGGAGTTGCAGTTTCTGGGATTTATAGTTAACACACAATCAAAGAGCATCCTGAAGTCTTGCAACAATGGAATTGAACCAAACTTGGCCTATTGAACTCTCAATTGTGTTTTCTATCCAGAATCACAATGTTGGAAGGAGGCTCACCACTTTAAGGTCCCTCAAACAGGCATGGGAAACCTTCGGCCCTCTGGGTGCTTTGGACTCCAACTCCCACCATTCCTCACAGCCTGAGGCCCTTCCCTGCTTAAGTGGCTGAGGGGGGAAAAGGAAGAGGGCCTGAGGCTGCTAGGAATGGTGGGAGTTGGAGTCCAAAACACCTGGAAGGTCCAAGTTTGCGCATGCCAGCTTTCGACAGAGACCTCTTCCTCCCTCTTTGCGCCCTTTCTTCCCCTCCTGCCGAAGACTTACTTTTTCTTCTACGCTGCCGCTTCTGCCGCCATTTTGATCCGAGGGGGCAGCGTGAGCGTGTTCAGGAGGGGAGGGGGAGGGAGGAAGGCGTGACCCGTGCGGGCGCTACTGCGCAGACTCGCCCCAGAGCAAAGCGAGGCAAAGCGAGCAGAGCGAGGCTGGGAAGAAGGGAGCCCGAGGGGAGAAGGAAAAGTGTTCGGCAGGAGGGGGAAGGAAGGGGGTTGGAGGCTCCCATTTCCCACGGCACACCTGAGGATCCCTCACGGCCCACTAGTCTGCCACGGCCCACTGGTTGGGAAACACATCCCTATTGTCTCGCTCCAAAGAGGTCTCAAAGAAGCTATGTATCCATTATGTTATTATTATTCTACAATTATATTTATTTATACCCTTTTTCTCCCCAAAGGGCACTGAAAGTGGCTATGCAGCTATTATTATTATATTATTATTATTATATTAATCCTCTGCTTTATCTCCCCAAAGGGATCTCAAAGCAGCTATTATTATTACTATCACGACATGTCAGTGTTTCCCAGCATTTTTTGAGCCGCGGCACACTTTTTACATTGACAAAATCCTGGGGCACACTACCAACCCAAATGACACAAAACGACACTCTAACACAGTCATACATATAGTGAATGTGTTTTGAAATGTTTTTGTACACTCAGTGTGAATCCTGGGCCTGTTTCGACGAACACAACATAGATATCCTGGCACGAATGGCAGAAAGACACAAACTTCCCACACAGAACTCCCATAACCAAGAGAAAATGCTATAAGAGTTTGGTGGGCATTGACCTTGGGTTTTGGAGTTGTAGTTCACCTATATCCGGAGAGCACTGTGGACTCAAACAATGTTGGATCTGGACCAAACTTGTCATGAATACTCAATATGCCCAAATGTGAACGCAGATGGAGTTCAGGGGAAATAGACCTTGACATTTGGGAGTTGCAGTTTCTGGGATTTATAGTTAACACACAAACAAAGAGCATCCTGAACTCTTGCAACAATGGGATTGAACCAAACTTGGCACATTGAACTCTCGTTACCAACAGAAAGTACTGAAAGGGTTTGCTTGGGAATTGACCTGGAGTTTGGAAGTTGTAGTTCACCTACACCCAGGGAGCACTGTGGACTCAAACAATGTTATGTTATGTTGTTGTTTGTTTTCTATCCAGAATCCCAATGTTGGAAGGAGGCTCACCACTTTAAGGTCCTTAAAACTTCCCACACAGAACTCCCATAACCAAGAGAAAATACTATAAGAGTTTGGTGGGCATTGACCTTGAGTTTTGGAGTTGTAGTTCACCTATATCCAGAGAGCACTGTGGGCTCAAACAATGTTGGATTAGGACCAAACTTGGCATGAATACTCAATATGCCCAAATGTGAACGCAGCTGGAGTTCAGGGGAAATAGACCTTGACATTTGGGAGTTGCAGTTTCTGGGATTTATAGTTAACACACAATCCAAGAGCATCCTGAACTCTTGCAACAATGGGATTGAACCAAACTTGTCCTATTGAATTCTCATTACCAACAGAAAGGACTGAAAGGGTTTGCTTGGGAATTGACCTGGAGTTTGGAAGTTGTAGTTCACCTACACCCAGGGAGCACTGTGGACTCAAACAATGTGATGTTATGTTGTTGTTTGTTTTCTATCCAGAATCCCAATGTTGGAGGGAGGCTCACCACTTTAAGGTCCTTAAAACTTCCCACACAGAACTCCCATAACCAAGAGAAAATACTGTAAGAGTTTGTTGGGCATTGACCTTGGGTTTTGGAGTTGTAGTTCACCTGTATCCAGAGAGCACTGTGGGCTCAAACAATGTTGGATCAGGACCAAACTTAGTCCAGTCTCGAGATGACCGTGGCCTGGATTAACTGTATGTCATTATTGGCTTTTATTATGTATGTTATTATGTGTACATGGAGGCATCGAATCGTTGCCTCCATGTACACATAATAACATACATAATAAAAGCCAATAATTGCATACAGTTAAAACATTAAGTCAATTCAATTAAAAATATGCTTCAATGTCACGGTTTTGTGGCCTTATCGAGCCGAATTCTGTGGTTGTCCATAGTCCATTACCATAGCAGTTGCCATCGTTGTCATTGTCATTCTCAGCATACTTACCTGAAGGCCTGGCCCCCCACCCATGTTTTCCAGCTCCGACACACAGCACCGGCGCTTCCGGCAGTGCTCCTTCCGAGAGGGCGAGGGGCCCCGAGAGGTGTGCAGCCGCCTCCACTCCCTCTGCCGCCAGTGGCTGAAGCCGGGGCAACACACCAAGGCGGAGATGCTGGACCTGGTGATCCTGGGGCAGTTCCTGAGCATCCTGCCCCCAGAGATGGGCAGCTGGGTCCGAGAGTGTGGGGCAGAGACCTCTTCCCAGGCGGTGGCCCTGGCGGAAGGCTTCCTCCTGAGTCGGGCAGAGGACGGGAAGCAGGAAGGACAGGTGAGGCATTTCCTCTTGGGTTCACTCCCCTTGGGACCCATGGATAGGTCGCACGTACATCCTGCCTTCTTTCCAAGATGGGGCCGAGGCAGGCCCGGATTACCCATAAGGCCACCCTAGGCTATGGCCAATTCCATTTTGTTCGAATTTTTTTTTGGGAATTTTTTTTTATTTTGGGGGGTCTGGATCGGCCGCCCCCCATATCTGCCACCCTAGGCTATGGCCTAGGGTGGCAGATATGGGGGGCGGCCAATCCGGACCCCCCAAAATTAAAAAAAATCCCCCAAAAATTCAAAAAAATCCAAAAAAATTCACATTTTTAAAAAAAAATTCAAAAAATTCAAAAAATCCAAAAAAATTAATTTTAAAAAAATCCCAAAAATTCAAAAAATCCAAAAAAAATCAATTTTTTTTTAAAAATTCAAAAAAAATTCAAATTAAAAAAATCCCCAAAAAAGTGTGCATGCGCCACTGCGCGCCCGCTGCTCTGCTCCCCGCAGCTCCTCCCTCCTAAAGCCATCATCATGCCGGCCTCAGAAGTGGCCGAAATTGCCGTTTTCAGGCCGGCATGACCGTGACGGCTTTAGGAGGGCGGGAGGAGCCGTGGGGAGCCTCCATGCCAGCCTGAAAATGGCAATTTCGGCCGCTTCTGAGGCCGGCATGATGACGGCTTTAGGAGGGAGGGATGAGCCGTGGGGAGGCCCCGCCCTTGGGGCCACTGCCGTGCACGCGTGGCATTGGCTCCGTGGGGTGGGGCTTTCCTTTCTCTTCCTCGTCGCGCCGGCGAGAAGGAAGAGGCATAGCGGGGGCGGAGCCGGGGTGAGTGGGGGTAGAGCCAGGGTGGGCGGGGGTGGAGCTGAGGGTGGGTGGGGTGGAGCCAAGGGCGGTGGGGGCAGGCGGAGCCGAGGGTGGGCGGGGCGGAGCCAGGGTGAGTGGGGTGGAGCCAGGGTGGGCGGGGTGGAGCTGAGGGCGGGTGGGGCGGAGCCAAGAGCGGGTGGGGGCAGGCGGAGCCGAGGGCGGGCGAGGGCGGAGCTGGGGGTGAGGGGGTGGAGCCAGGGTGGGCGGGGTGGAGCTGAGGGCAGGTGGGGCGGAGCCAAGAGCGGTGGGGGCAGGCGGAGCCGAGGGCGGGCGAGGGCGGAGCCGGGTGAGTGGGGTGGAGCCAGGGTGGGCGGGGTGGGAGCTGAGGGCGGGTGGGGCGGAGCCAAGAGCGGGTGGGGGCAGGCGGAGCCGAGGGGCGGCGAGGGCGAGCCGGGTGAGTGGGGTGGAGCCAGGGTGGGCAGGGGTGGAGCTGAGGG
>JARBWK010003690.1:0-11847 GCA_030556195.1 Anolis apletophallus | reverse complement strand
TGGTTGTGGGGGTCGGGAGCAGGTCAGGGTTTTGCCCTCCCTTCTGCTCGAGATCCCCGTGTACAACTGGTGGGCCACTGTGTGATACAGAATGCTGGACTAGCTGGGCTGAGGTCCGATTCAGCATGGCTCTTCTTATGTTCTTATGTTCTTATTTATGAGTTAATCAAAAGGTGCGGCTTGGAATGCAGCTGTTCTGATCTTTACTCTCTGATTGGAGACAGGCTTCGTGAAAGTGGAAGCAAGAATATGGATAGCTATTCTCAATTACTGGCTACACCTATGCTTCTCCCCATGTGGTCTTGCCCCCCTAATCATGAGAGACGACTTCCAGTCCACATGGATTAAAACAGTAGCAGCAAAGATCGCAACGCTAGGTTTCTCCCAAGGACAATTGCTAAGCATGAGATGGGACCAAGCCAAGGATTTTATTAAGCAACGGATCCTGGACATAGAGCGCCAGTCCGACCTAGCCTGTTCCCCAGCCTTCATTGTTAGAGAAGCCACTAGATACCTCACTGTCCCCATGGCATACCTAACAGACCTGGAGGTGCCCAAACACCGAAGGGCTTTTACCCTGGCAAGATGCCATGCCCTCCCATCGACTGTATTGGAGGGGAGGTATCAGAAGACCCCCTTCAAGCAGAGACTATGCCCCTGTGGGTCTGGTCATGTGGAAACAACTGAGCACGTGCTTCTTCAATGCATGTTCTACAGAGATCTTAGATCCAATCTCATTGGACCATGGCTTTTAAAGTACCCGGGGCACAGTGAAAGATGCTATTCCACCCTGCTGCTTTCGGACTCTAACACTGCAATGACTTACAGTGTTGCTAAGTTCTGTGCTGCTGCCCTTAATATCAGACGGGTGATGATTGACACCGTAAGGCAACAATATCCTGTCTTTAAATATATATTTTTATACTGATTTTTAGTCTGATTTTAAATAACTGTTTACTGGGGAGTTGTCCTTCTCCTCTTAGGGTGCTTGTGCCCGCTTTGTGCTGGTCTGTGACCTTAATAAAGTTTTGATTGATTGATTGATTACTCGCTGATAGCACAAACACATGGCATTTTCTCATTATATTTTTAAAAGATATATGGGAAGGAAAAACATGCAGGAAGGGAATACATAGATGGGAATAAAAAAGGGGATATTTCCACCATCACCAATACATTTAATAATATCATCTCATAAGGGAAAAAGGGGAGAATATAGTCCAGCAGTTCATAGGAGGGAATTTAAAATAGCAGTCCATATGTTTTGGGGAAATCATGATGAGTAATTCATAAAAAAAGAAATTCATCTGGTTCAGTCCTTGGGGAAACTAAAGGAATGAGTTCTTTCTCTAAATCAGCACGGAGGAGAGTCCTAAAACATAAAAGCCTTTGGAGAACTATGTTTCCCAATCTGCGCAGGGCTGCCCAAACTCTGGCCTGTCTTCATGTCACAATCACCGACTTAGTACTGCCCCTTTAACACACACACGGAGGCGTAGCAAAGGCTAACTAGTTTTATTGAATATAAAAAGTCAAAAAGGCAATTCTCTTGAAGAGATCAAACAAAACCGCAAACAGCAAAGATGTAGACCAATTAAGAAAGCAAAGTTCCAAAGATAGTTCCAAAAGCATAATCCTTCGGCCGGGCCCCTCGCCGAGCTAGGGCCCGGCGTCTCCAGTCTCAACTTTCCGACCGGTGACGGTCTAGGGACAGATGCCAGCTCCGCCTGCCCTGCTCTATGTCCCTGCGTCTGTTATGGCAACGGCCCCGCTCTTCCAGTTCAGTATCGCTATCTCCTTGAGAAGCAGCCTCCCCCCGAACTTTCCCAGCCGCTGGCCTCCATCTGCTGCTCGGCCAGGTCCTGGGAACCTCGGCCGTTTGGGAATTCATAACTATCTCCGCTATCTGCTTCGCTGCCTCCCATCTCCACCTGGTCCGCTCCTTCCCGGGAGAATGCTCCCACTCGAGATCCCATGCTAAACTCTCTACAGGTGAACTGGGCAAAGGCACTGCTGACCAATCTTGCTCTGGGCCTTCCAACTCGTCCTCCGAGTCCCCTTCAGCCTGTGCGGGTCCCAATGGCATCGGGACCCCGGCGCCTCACCCCCTCCCAGTGGCACGAGCGAACCCATGGGTGCTACACTATCCCCCCTCAGGGCCCCCTGGGCCGCCCTGGGCTTGGGCTTGTCAGGATACTTGCGGTGGAAACGGGCCACCAACTCCGGCGCGTGGACATCTCGAGCCTTGACCCAAGCACGCTCTTCCGGGCCAAAACCTTTCCAGTCAATGAAATACTCCAACTTCCGGTACCGGATGCTGGGTGGAGTTTCATGTCCGCAGGGAGCTGGAGCTTGAAGGAAACAGGCCCCACCCGCTCCAAAACTTTGTAGGGCCCCAAAAACCGGGCATCAACTTGCGGCTGGGGCGTTGCGTGGGCAGATTCTTGGTGGACAGCCAAACTTTATCCCCCACCAGAATCGCAGGACCCTCCTGGCGCCGCCCGATCAGCCATCCGCTTGTAGTCGGCCTTCGCCTGGTCAATTGAGTGCGTAGCAAGTCTTGAGCGCAGTGAGCTCCTGGAGCCAATCCTTAGCCTCGAAACGTCCCCAGGCGGGTCCACCGGAGGTAGAACCGAGGTGGTGTCCATAGTTGGCAAAGAAAGGAGTCTCTTTGATGGATTCCTGCGTCGCATTGTTGTAAGCAAACTCTGCCAAAGACAACAAGGGCGCCCAGTTGGTTTGCTGATAGTTGACATAGCAGCGCAGGTACTGCTCAAAGTGGCATTAACCCTTTCGGTTTGCCCATCGGTCTGCGGGTGGTGAGCCGTGGACATCCGCACATCAATCCCCAGCAGCTTCTGGACAGCCTTCCAGAACTGGGAAGTGAATGGGTGCCCGGTCCGTCACCAGGCTCTGTGGAAGTCCATGCAGCGAAACACATGTTGCACAAACATATCAGCAGTCTCGTGAGCAGTAGGCACCCCCACTCTGGGGGTGAAGTGTCCCATCTTGGTGAAACAGTCCACCACGCCCAGTATCGTGGTGAAACCCTTGGACTTGGGGAGGTCGGTGATGAAATCAGCCGAAATCATCTTCCAGGGAGCGGAAGAAGGAGTCGGAAGAGGCTGGAGCAAGCCAGCCGGCTTGCCCCCCTGGTTCTTAGCCCGGTGGCACACAGGGCAGGATCCCACATAGTCCTCCACATCCCTCCGCACTTTAAGCCACCAAAAATCCCGTAGAACCAGCTGCAGCGTCTTGAAGAGCCCAAAATGGCCCGCCGCCTTAGAGTCGTGGCAAAGCTTGAGAATGTCCCCCCGCTCAGGGCCGGAGAAACATAAACAGAGTCCCGATGATAGAGCACCCCGTTCCGCACCTGAAAGCGGGCCTGCACCCCCTTGGACAGCTGCTCGCGCACCCAAGGGTCGTCCGTTGGCGGGCCTGGACCCGCACACTCAACGGCCGCTTATCCGGGGGGCCGGGCGGGGCCGCGGGCCGGCGGGGGGCCGTTCGGGCGGCTGCAAAGTTCTCCGCTTTGAGCAGAGGCTGCTCGGAGAGGACCTCCCCTCCGCGGACATACTCCGGCTTCGGGACAGGGCATCAGCTTGCTTGGTCTGCTTGGGGGTCACATAGTGAATGCGGAAATGAATCGCTCAAAGAACAGGGACCATCTCTGTTGCCTCTGGTTCAATTTGCGCTGCGACTTCAGATGCTCCAAGTTCCGGTGGTCGGTGTGAACCTCCACCGGGAACTTGGCCCCTTCAAGCAGGTGTCTCCAGACTTCAAACGCCACCTTGATGGCCAAAAGTTCCTTCTCCCAAATGGTGTAGTTCTTTTCCGGGGGCCGTCAGCTGCCGGGAATAGTAGGCACAGGGCAACAAGTCCGTCCCCTGAGGCTGTAGCAGGATCGCTCCCACCGCCACATCCGAAGCATCGGCCTGGACGATGAAAGGGGTGCGGGGGTTGGGGTGCTGCAAAAGCGGCTGAGTGGTGAACAGCTGCTTCAACTTGCGGAACCCCACATCCGCCTCCGGAGTCCACGGAACGGCACCTTTCCCCGCAAACACTGGGTGATCGGATCAGCCCACTTGGCAAAGTCAGGAATGAACTTTCTGTAGTAGTTGGCAAAGCCCAGGAATCTTTGAATGTCTTTTTTGCTAGCAGGGGTGCCCAGTCGACCACTGCTTGGACCTTGGTGTCATCCATGGCAATGCCCGTAGGGAGATCTGGTAGCCCAGAAAGTCCACTTCACGCAAGTCCAAAGCACATTTCGCCAGCTTGGCATACAGCCCGTGGGCCCTCAGTCTCAGGAGCACCTCCTAGACATGGCCATCAGGGGTCGCCTGAGCCGCCGAAAAAATCAGCAGGTCGTCAAGGTAGACCGCCAGATAGCGGTCCAACAGGTCTCGGAAAATGTCATTCATGAAATGTTGGAAACATGCTGGGGCGTTGCACAAACCGAATCCCATCACCAGGTATTCGAAACTGCCCCACTTGGTCTGGAAGGCCGTCTTCCATTCATCACCCTGGCGAATCCGGACAAGGTTGTAAGCCCCCTCAGGTCCAGTTTAGTGAACACCTTAGCTCCCCGCATCCGCTCCAAGAGCTCGGGGATCAAGGGCAGGGGATACCGGTTCCGGATCGTGATCTTGTTGAGTTCCCTGTAGTCATTGCAAAGCCGCAACTCCCCCGATTTCTTCTTGGCGAAAAGAATCGGGCCCGGCCGGGGATTGGGAGGGCGAATGAACCCCTTCCGCAGGTTCTCATCCAGGAAGTCTCGGAGAGCCTGTTGCTCCGGGTCCGAGAGCGGGTAGAGCCCCCCGCGGAATGGGGGCCCCGGCTGCAAGTCAATGGCACAGTCATAGGGCCGGTGCGGAGGCAAGCGTTCCGCCTCCTTCTCACTGAAGACATCCCAAAATCCGGCATACTTCTTGGGCAGGGTGGCCACATTCTCCACTTCTTGAGCCTGGCACGCCCGGGCCGTCATGCAGTGGCCCTGGCAATGATCGGAAGAAAAAATTAGCTGTCTCTTAGCCCAGGAGATCTGGGGGTCGTGGAGCGCGAGCCACACAATGCCCAGGACAATGGGGAAATCTGGGAGCTTGGTCACAAGAAAAGAAATGTCCTCTTTATGGGAGCTAGTCCACATCCTGGTAGGGGCTGTATACTGAGTTACAGCCCCGGTTTTCAACACTCTCCCATCGATGGTCTGGACACCCTTGGGCTCTTGGAGGTCAAGAAATTTTAATCCCGCAGACTTGGCATAGTCTGCATCAATGAAGTTGTTGGTCGCTCCCGAGTCAATCATGGCATGGACCATCATCGGCCCCTTCTCGGGCGACCACAAGCTGACCATGACAAGGAACAATTGTCCAGTCTTGGGTTCCGGGGGAGGGGGAGCGTCGTCGGCCGAGTGTGCGAACCCTCTTACACTCGGCCGTACCCTTCCCCCCCGCCACCTGGAGGGCTTCCTCAGGCTCCGGAGGGCTGGCCACCGCTGCGGAGGCCCGAGGAGTCTTTCCACGCGGTTTCTGGGGGCAATCACGAGAAAAGTGACCCGGGCCCCCGCAGTACCAACAAAGGTTGCGTCTTTGGCCTTGAGCCTTCTCGGCGGCATCCACTGGGCGCACCGTACCCAGTTGCATCGGTTCAGAGTCATCCACAAAGGGGTGGGGGCAGGGATCTGGCGGGGCACAAATTGGCGGTCCCGGCCGCCCGCGTGGTCGGTGGTGTCTCGGCCGTGCCGGCCCCCACCTTCTCTTGTATTGCACGGCCGCCTCCGCCCGCAAACTCGAGGCGATGGCCTCCTCCAGGTCGGCCGGCCGGGGTGATTGTAACATCTGTTGCTGAATCTCGGGCGAGAGTCCCGCTAGATACGTGTAGCGCAAGGGTGGCCCTTCCCACTTGGTCTGGCTGGCCAATACTCGGAATCGGGAAATATACTGAGACAAGGTCATGTCCTTCATGGTCAGCCGTGCTAAATCCCGTTCCGCCAGGTCCTCATGGACGGGGGGTCCCCAGGTCGCCCGGATCGCATCTAGGAAAGTGTCCAAAGTCGCCACATGAGGGGACGCGCCATTGATGAGGGGAGTTGCCCACGTCGCTGCCATCCCTTCCATACAGTTGAACACGAACCCCACCTGGGCTCGAGGGGGTGGCAAACTCATTGGGCCACAACTCCAGGTACATCGAACCTGGGCAATGAAAACTTCCACCGGCGCCGGATGTCCATTGAAACGAGCCGGGGCATTCACCGGCGGGTGCCGCCCGCTCGGGTTCGCAGCTCCGCCACCTCCTGTTGCAACGCCACCACTTGCGGACCCGTCAAGTTCGCCATGGCGGCCGTGGAGACAATGGGAGCCTTGGTACGCAGCCGGCGGTTCCTGGTACGTCCCGTGGTGCAAAAAAGGGGTTCGTGGAGTTCTCCGGCCAACTGTCACAATCACCGACTTAGTACTGCCCCTTTAACACACACACGGAGGCGTAGCAAAGGCTAACTAGTTTTATTGAATATAAAAAGGTCAAAAGGCAATTCTCTTGAAGAGATCAAAGAATAAAGCAATCAGCAAAGCTGTAGTCCAATTAAGAAAGCAAAGTTCCAAAGGATAGTTCCAAAAGCAAACGTGGCAATATACTTGGCAAGTTCCCGGATTCACTCCGGGAACAGATCAGGGTATCCGCAGCAATGCGAATCAATAACAAGGCAAGGTCTTGGTCCAAGGCGAGCCAAACTAGGCTCCGTGGTTCACTCCGCTTTCACGCCCTTCAGCTCAGGCGTGGCCGGAGAACTGAGGATCAGTTCCCACGGGGCCGTTCTTAATCCTTCGGCCGGGCCCCTCGGCGATCTAGGGCCCGGCGTCTCAGTCTCTACTTTCCGAGCGGTGACGGTCTAGGGACAGATGCCAGCTCCTCCTGCCCTGCTCTATGTCCCTGCGTCTGTTATGGGAACGGCCCCGCTCTTCCAGTTCAGTATCGCTATCTCCTTGAGAAGCAGCCTCCCCCGAACTTTCCCAGCCGCTGGCCTCCATCTGCTGCTCGGCCAGGTCCTGGGAACCTCGGCCGTTTGGGAATTCATAACTATCTCCGCTATCTGCTTCGCTGCCTCCCATCTCCACCTGGTCCGCTCCTTCCCCGGGAGAATGCTCCCACTCGAGATCCCATGCTAAACTCTCTACAGGTGAACTGGGCAAAGGCACTGCTGACCAATCTTGCTCTGGGCCTTCCAACTCGTCCTCCGAGTCCCCTTCAGCCTGTGCGGGTCCCAATGGCATCGGGACCCCCGCGCCTCACCCCCTCCAGTGGCACGAACGAACCCATGGGTGCTACATATTTCATCAGAATCTGTGAGTGAGAGCCATATGGGACACTTTGTATCTTTGCGGAAGGGAAAAAATGTTGCAATCTGAAGGGTTATTCATTAGGTTAAGATACAAAGTTTCAGGTCAAGTGGGGCATGGGAATAGAAGGGAAGAAATGGCTAGAGGTCTTCTGAATCTTAGTCCCAGCCTTTGTTCTTAATGATGCCAGAACACATAGCTAAACACGTGTGCTGACTAAGTAAACAATATACACAAAAGGACATAGGTAATGTGCTATATAAAATATAATATATCAATCAAGGTGAGGGCTAAGAAGCCTACTTCATATGTCATAGAATACAATAGTACATACATGCATAGTAAATATGAGCAGCAAGTCGTACACAAACAATACCAGCTACTAGAGAATATAAAGGAGCATGGGTGTGCGACGGGGAAGGGTTGAATTCCACAGCAATGCGGTGAGCTTACTCACGAGTCAATAATGTCCCTTCATGGGTGAAATCTTCCCCGTCGCACACCCATGCTCCTTTATATTCTCTAGTAGCTGGTATTGTTTGTATACGACTCGCTGCTCATATTTACTATGCATGTATGTACTATTGTATTCTATGACATATGAAGTAGGCTTCTTAGCCCTCACCTTGATTGATATATTATATTTTATATAGCACATTACCTATGTCCTTTTGTGTATATTGCCAGAACACATAGAGCATGCAGGAACATTGGAACTCCCTGCTGCAGCCAAACCAACTCGGCTGCAGAGGGGGTCTTCTGGGGCTCGCCTTCACAGGCAAGGACAATCGTATGGAGAGAAAGGATTATGTTTTTGCTTTGAAGCCACAAGGAACAACCAGCAAAATGCCCACAGTTGTTGCACCTCAGATCGTGGCTGTACCCCCCTAGATCACACACACAAGCAGCCTCTGTATAAGTACTTTTATTTAGAATAAAGAATAGTCCAAAGATTGAAATATGTAAAGCAAAATAAAGCAAATCCAAAGATAGTCCAATAAAGTCCTCAAACTGGATTAAATCCCATAGAAAGCAAGCATCCGTAGGCAAGGCAAACCAAACCACTCCTGCGGCTACGTGAACTTAGAGTCAGCAAGGCCAGGCCGCTCCTGCGGTCAACGTGAAACTTAAAATCTTGAGCATGAGTCCTTCCAAGCTAAACGTAGCTTCAGGTCTGGCGAGAACTCTCTCAGCCCGGTCTAATAAAGGAATCTATTTTCTATGTGACCAACGCACCCCCTTTCTCAAACTCCAATCTCTCTGGGAGGACCGGATACTAGCCCACCTGTCAAATTCCTCCTCATTAGCGGCCCCAGGTGCAATGCTATCATGCTGGAAAACTCGATCCTCCCTATCCTCGGAATGCTCGCCTGGCAAGGGAGTAGAGAAGTTCTTGTGAGACTCAAGGTTGCTGGGCCTCTCACTGTCTAATTTAGAACTAACTTCCATGGAGTCATCAATATCCCCATCTTCAGGCCCATACCCATGCAACCATCCATCATCCCAGGCCAATTCCTCATCTGCAGACCCGTACCCATCTGGCCACTCATCATCCCCATTCTGACCCTGGTCAACTGGAACCCCCGGTGTCTGTCTATGGCCACTAGGCTGGAACACCACAACAGTGGACACCTCAGCCCTCCAAACTCATGGCAGAAGAGGATTTACCTTACTGTACAACCCACTTTCAAGAGCTCTTTGAATACATGTTCAGAAGGTGAACAATACGGAAGATAAGAGAATACAGTGTTCCCTTGAAACTTTGCAGAGACATTGCAAAGCAAAGCAGAGATAGCTAGCAAAAAAAGGTGTGCGGTGCCTTTGAATCTCTCCTCACTTCTGCCTCACCCTTGGAATGTGATATACATATATAGCATCCCTACTTCGCGGATTTTCTCTTTTTGCGGGTGTTTCTGGAACTTAACACCAGCGATAAGTGAGGGAACACTGTACTGCTTTCATTTTATACAAGTTTAACATGCTGAATACTGGTTTGGCATGAGTTTAGGACAGGCATGTGTTTTCATTTGCATTTAGAGAGCTTACAATGCGTCTTACTTTTTTAAAGCCTAAATTCAAAAGAAGCAAACATTACTTGACTGAAGTTGTATTTTCAGCATTTGGTGAGATGCCATAACTCACTAGAAAAGATGGAGCCCCAGTGGCGCAGTTAGTTAAACTCTGACTGAAGACTGACAGGTCACAGGTTCGAATTCGGGAGAGCATGGATGAGCTCCTCTGTCAGCTCTGGCTCCCAATGTGGGGACATGAGAGAAGCCTCCCACAAGGATGGTAAAACATCAAAAACACCTGGGCGTCCCCTGGGCAACGTCCTTGCAGGCAGCCAATTCTCTCACACCAGAAGCGACTTGCAGTTTCTTAAGTCACTCCAGACACAAAAAAGAAAAAAAACTACAAAAGATTATAATGGTTAGTAAAATGAAAGGCAAAGGGAAAAATCACATGACAGATGCCTGAAGCCTCAACATTCACTTCTAGAAGGAGCCTGGGCAAATAAACTATTCAATGAACTAGGAAATGCTAAAGGCAGGGTCACACTATAAACTACAAAAAGACACATTATAACCCACACTGAGAAGAAGTAAACTAAAATGTGATACATAAACAGAAAATACAAGCACACTCATCTAGGATTATTATTTTAGTTTATTTTGGAAAGATTTTATTAGACACAGTAGCAGTTTGTGACAGTGTAAAATTCAGTACAAAATCTTTAAAAGATCTATGAAAATACATTTTTAGTAACGGTAGGCTTTACAAACAAAAATGTTATTCCCTCCTAAACCAGAATAAACATTTGTGTTGTTGAAATTCATTCTGCTGTTCAGAACCCCCCATTATCAAGTTTACTATGCTTATTTTGAATTATAATCTTCTCTGAGTTATTCTTGCAATTCCTCTACATTGTTGTAATTTGTAATTTAATGAGTGTTTATCAGCTTGAATATAATAATTATTGTTATTATTATCTTGCTTTTCTTTCTAAGCGGGACCCAACGCAGCTTACAAATTTTTAAACAATATAGATAAACCATATATAAATATTTAACAATAAAAACAACTTTACAATAAAACATGAATAAATAAACATTGAAAAATCATGTAACAGATACCAGATACCATTGTTGCGAGAACTTGTCAATTCAGATGATAAACTTTCGTTCAGCTCACTGAAAGTTATCCTTCCTGTCATTCCAAATTAAATATCTTCATTAAAAGCTTGCTTAAACAGGAAGGTCTTTAGCTGGGTTTTAATGTCAAGGAAGGAGCTGTTTTATCCTCCTTGGGGAGGAATATTTCAAATGCATGCCATTAACAGAACTATGAATAGCCTTCATGATTGTGAGTAAAAATGATACCTAAATGTAGTCAATGGACGCCTCCAGATGGGACAAATGTGTCGGCATTTGTGACATCTGTTTCTGCCAAATTCCTGGGGTTGTATAAAAAAGCCATTTCTGACAAATCTCTGCTCTAATTGCAACTTTTTCTTCCCACCCTTGAATGATGAACTACAAGAGACATGTATCCATCAGTAGCTTTGGTACCTACTGAGGTTTTGCAGGGCATTAAATACTTCTGAATATTCTTTGCCTAAGAAAACTCTATGAAATTCATGGGGTTGACATGAACGGACGAGAGGCAAAGGCACACACACCCCTAATTATATGTACAATGTCATGTATCATGTCCAAAGTTGGTGTTGGCAGGCCTAGGAGTTGGTGATGGAAGGGGTTAATGTAAGTCTTGGTTCTAAAGGGCTGAATAATCTGTAAGTAAGAGTTTACAGGTGAAAGCAATTAAAGGTGGAAGCATGCAAGAGATAGGCTGCAGCTGGGTTTTACTGGATATAAGGAGCTATCCTGGAGACTGATTTTTTTTGGGAGGGGAGTATTTGTCCTATTTTG
Source organism: Anolis apletophallus (assembly GCA_030556195.1). Lineage (NCBI taxonomy): Eukaryota > Metazoa > Chordata > Lepidosauria > Squamata > Anolidae > Anolis > Anolis apletophallus. The sequence continues at coordinate 584 of JARBWK010003690.1, read as the reverse complement.
GCTATTTTTTTTGGCATGAGAGCAATCCCATTGAAAAAAATCTGACTATATAAATGAGTTGGTGGGTTAGCCAAATGATAATATGTACTTGCTGACTGCGAAGAAGCTACGCATCTACAGGGCTTGTTAGGTCTCTCTTATTTTTATTAGTCTGGTTTTATCAGTTGTTACTATTTATTCATTTTTATCCCAATTTTTCCCCATGGGTGGGATTCAAAGTGGTGTACAATGGTTCTCTTCCAGCATTGCTCCATCCTATGTCCCCATAATCTTTAAAAAATCAAACATTACTAGGGACATTTGCAGCTTGCTCTGGCAATTTCTAGAGCAGAGATGGAGAACCTTTGACCTTATAGATGTTTTGGGCTGTAGCTCCTACCAGACCCAATGCTGAAAGACAATGAGAGTTCTGTACCAAAAGATCTGGTAGTCCTAAGGCACCTCATCACTGCTCTAGACATCTTACATGAGCCTGATATAACCTAAATAAAGTCAGAAAGGGGGCTTAGCTTTCCAGCTCAAAGTATGATTTACGGTATTAAAAAAATCTTTCCAAGATTTCCCATATTATTATGGAATGAGTA
>JARBWK010003689.1:0-11863 GCA_030556195.1 Anolis apletophallus | reverse complement strand
AACTCATCAGAAATGTAGTGTTGAATGAGTGTTCTTTGGATACCATGAATTGCTAAAAAGACAAATGAGTAGGTTCAAATTGAGCCTGAACTCTCTCGAGAAGTCAAGATGACTAAACAGAAACTGTTACGCTTCAGACATATCACAAGCAGACATAACTTGCTAGAAAAGACAATGATGCTTGTGAAGGCGGAAGGCACTAGGAAAAGAGGAAGCCCATATTCCAAACGAAAAGGTTCAATCAAGGAAGCCACAGAAATTAGTCTCTACTATCTGAACAGGGCTCTTGGTAGGTAGGGTGAACCTGGATGTCTCTCATTCATGGGGTTGCTATAAGTCAAAGTCAACTTTGTGGCATAATGTAGTTCACGTTTGATCAGCCCACATACTGCCTTGCCAGAGAAAGAAAATATGCCACGCAGATTAACAATGAATAGCACATAGTTTACTCTTCATAGTTCAGAACAACATAATGTTTTAAATGTTTTACATGGTTTTTATAATGTGCGCTAAATGTTTTTAATTATGTTTTATGACTATTCTGTCATCGAATTGCTGCTAATTTGTAAACCGCCTTGAGTTGCCTTCAGGCTGAGAAAGGCGGCATAGAAATATCGTAAGTAAATAAACAAATAAATTGTATCAACTCACATATTGCCCTTTAGGAGAGATTTCTTTGACCATGTAGATCACTGATTCTCAAAGTGGGTGGTACCCCCCCCCCCCTGGTGGGCGGTGAGGTGATCCAAGGGGGTGGTGGGAGACTCAGGGGAATTTGGGGGGCAGTGAACCCCTTTAAGGGGGGCAGTGAATGATTGGCCATTTAGTAGGGGTCGCACGGCCCCTTCTTTGGCCCCGCCCTCTTCGCTTTGACCTGCATATTAGATATTTGGATTAGAATTCGTAAGAGTAGCAAAAATATTTATGAAGTAGCAAAAAAATATGGTTGGGGGTCACCACAACATGAGGAACCTTATTAAAGGGTCATGGCATTAGAAAGGTTGAGAACAACTGCATTAATACATATATATTTCTGTTTAATTGCTATTAAATTAAAAAATAATAATTTCTAGGGGGTGGTGAGGATTTTTTTTCTGGAAAGGGGGAGGTAGGCCAAAATAGTTTGGGAACCACTGATGTAGATAAACTCCTTCAGCAGTTCATGAAGTGAGAGCACATTCCAACCTCTCTGTGTGTGTGTGTGTGTGTGTGTGTGTGTGTGTCTGCTGCTCCAAGCACCTGCATAGCTGAAGCCTGAACAAAAATGTAACAGTATCCAAAAATCCCAGGGTCAGCCTGCTCCCTGGATATAACCCAACCAATCAGCTTCATGCATCTTATTTTACAGTTGACACACATGCACACACTCTCTGATTCCTTACATACTCCAACAGACTTAACAGCCATTATCAACAGACAACAATTGATATTACATATTTTAAAGGTCTGAAAGGGCTATGCAGATGTTAAGATGCTGCTGGTGGTGGATATTTTCTAGTATTAGCTATTCATTTTAATATAAAAAAGACCTCTGCAGAATGGTAAGAATCTACAGTACTATAGACTGAGAGCCCCACATAAAGGAAAGAATCTAGGCTATATTGTGTTTACTGAAGTTTCTTCTTTTAACATTAAATTTTATCTGTCTGTCTTAATGGCTTATTCGGTTATATTGGCTTAACCAATGTAATATTTTGTTCACTTCAGCTGCTAGAAAATTCGGTTAATGGGAGGGAATCTGTCATACTTCCCAGCATACCAGGGACTGTTTCCAAAAACGAAATGTTCTTCACAGTACATAATCAAAGATGTTTAATTCATATGGGAAAGCTGCCCCTTGTGTTTGAAGGGAGGCTGACACAAAATTACTCCAGAAAACTCAGGATAATACAGATGTGATGTGAAAATACTAATATTATTTGGCTAGAACGTGCCAAATAGGGCACCAATGTCAGCACACAGGTCACATCATTAGCCATCATATGAATTGCAAATAATGTCATTGCCTGTGATATCTTAATTTAAGGATAGCAAGGGCACAACATTATATTTTAAAGTAACAATTGCTTGTAAGGTCATAATTATTTTTATTATAGCAAGTAACATTAACTCATTACCTCTGAAACATCTCCAGGGGACCCAATTCAAGCAAGATGAACATTTGTTTGGTTATTTCTGTACCTGTTTTCAAAATTGTTTTATGTGTAACTAAAATATTAATGCAGAAATGGTGCTTTATTTAACATTGCTATACCAAATATGCATAACAAGAAAGGATAAGGGGATGCTTAAAAAGAATAACATTCCAAACTCTGCTCCGTAATGTTCTCCAACAGAATTGGGATACTGGTGCTTCATATTTGGGCCAAGACAAATATTTCCATTGGTTCCACTGAGCCAGCTTCCCTTTGGGAGCAAGTAGGAGGCATGGTGGTGGGATAATTCACATTAGAATTGTAGTTGAAATCAGGCCCAGATCATGCCTTTTTGGCACCCTAGGCCAAAGGCTCTGCCCCCTCCCCCTGCCCGCCCCCGGCTCCGCCCTGCCCTGCCCGCAGCTCCGCCCCTGACTCTGCCTCATCCTCCTCGCCGGCACGAGGAGGAGGAGGAAGGAAAGCCCCACCCCCGGAGCCGATGCGGCGCCTGCGTGGCAGTGGCCCCAAAGGAGGGGCCTCCCCGCGGCTCCTCCCTCTCTTCTAAAGCCGTGACATGCCAGCCACCTCAGAAGGGCAATTTTGGCAGCTTCTGAGGCGGCCAGCATGTCATGGCTTTAGGAGAGAGGGAGGAGCCGCGGGGGGAGCATCTCCCCACAGCTCGTCCCTCCCTCCTAAAGCCGTGACATGCCGGCCGCTTCAGAAGTGGCGAAATTGCCCTTCTGAGGCGGCCGGCATGTCACGGCCTTAGGAGGGAGGGACGATCTTTGGCGCTTCTGCGCCTGCGCGCAGGGGGGTGGCGCCATAGATTTGCAGAGGCAGCGGAACTGCCTCTGAGAGTCTATGTCGCCCTGCGCGTAGGCGCAGAAGCACCCAAAAATCAAATTTAAATTTTTTAAAAAATTTTTGGGGGGGTCCGAATCTGCCGCCCCCCATTTTTGCCACCCGAGGCCATGGCCTCGGGTGGCCTTATGGGTAATCCGGGCCTGGTTGAAATACATGATCACACACATGCACACATATTTACAGGCATCCCTGGCCTTCACTTTTTAATTTTCAGCACAACTGCACAATTTCAGCACTAAAACGGAGCTCCTGGTGGCGCAACGGGTTAAATCCTTGTAAAGACCGACAGGTCGCAGGTTCGAATCCGGGGAGAGTGTGGATGAGCTCCCTCTGTCACCTCCGGCTTCCCATGCGGGGACATAAGAGAAGCCTCCCACAAGGGCCAATTCTCTCACACCAGAAGCGACTTGCAGTATCTCAAGTCACTTGTAGCAACCCAGTTCTCTTTTGTGCCTGGGGGGCAGGGGCAGCACCGGGGGTCCCACTTGCATTAGAGCCAGCCGCAGCTGAGGATGAAATGGAGGAAGGGGTTAATGAGCTAGCTGGACCTTCCTCTCCCACAGAGAGCTTGGCCTGGGATGAAGGATGGCCGGATGGCTATGAGAACTGGGAAGGTCAGGCTGATCCTGAAAGTGCTGATAGCGATGATTGTTACGAGAAACCGGGTGGGTACGGATCACAGGAGAGGATTTGGGAAAACATGGGCGATGAGGCCATCGAAGCTGAAGGGGAGTCAGACTCTCATGAAGATAGTGAGCCAGGTGCTGGGAGGCAAGGTCGGAGCTTTGATAGGAGACGGAGCATCGACTCCAGCAGGAGGGATTGGCACCGCAGCCTAGAGCGCCAGAGAAGCGCAAGATCCCATAGCACAGACTACCGCCAAAGCCTAGAGCGTTGGGGGTCCCGCCGTGAGGTTTAAGTATAGGATCCGTGGGAACGGATCCTCAGTAGCTCGGCCACTTCTATCCTAGCGAAGTGTAGCGAGCAAAGGACCACGGAGCCAAGTTGCGGCTCGTACCTTGCCAAGAAGTTTCTTGGAGCTTTGATTGAACTTTACCTTGTTCTTTGATCCGCTTGGATTTGCGGAGCTTTTGCCAAGTCTTTTGCCAAGATCTTTGCCTTTGGATTTGCTACGGACTCTTTACTTTTGAACTGAACTTTCAATATCTTTTGGACAATTGCCTTATTATCTGTTCTTTATTCTTCAATAAAATAGTTAGCTGATTACCGTCTCTGTGTGTGTGTGATTAAGGGGCCGGCCGAGTCCTTGCATCGTGACATCACTGCTGACACAAAAAAAGCACTGTCTGTATAAAACAAAAGAAAAACAGCAAATTTGGGTATCGTGAGAGGGACAGAGGAAAGGTAGAAAATTCCACCCACTGATGTCACATTACTACCAGCATTCCTGCACAGAAGTGTAAGAGACTCATCACACTAAGGGCGGTTCTACACAGCCCATTAACCCAGGAAGAATCTTGTTTTAAATACATGATTCTGCCCAGGTTCTAGTCTGCACATGCCCCAGAAAGCGTATGCTTTTCTGGGGGGGGGGGGTTCACATGCCCTCCCAGAACCTTCCAGGAGGACAGGGGGACACTCACATTCCCTCCAAAAAAACTCCTTCCTCCTTGACCACCCTCCTCACCTTGCACATCATTTCTACATGCCAGGAGAGTTCCGGCAGCAGTTTAATGGTGGCTGGGTACGTTATTTTTCTTTCCCTTCTGTTTTAAAGGGGTTTAGAGGAAAGGGTTAGAGCCCTCTCACCTTTTCCAGGCTGATCAGCCTAGAAAACGTGAGAGGGCTGTGCGAACAACCGCCTCATAACTCCCAGAACTTCCGAGGGGGCAGCCCAGACACCGGCCATATTGGATTCAACCCAGATCTTTCAGGAAGATCCAAGTCATTCCAATATTAAAATAATTCAACATAAAGCAGGGTTTTCCTGCTTTGTATTGAAACCATTCATTTTTCCCTGAGGCATTGTTTGGACTTCCCAGGGGAAAACACAAGAGGGTGTGTCCTTTAGGCGTTGTCTGGATGCACCCAAGGTTAATTGATGGGAACATTGTAGAACTGGGAGCTATTGGTGGGTTTTATCAGTAGCAAGATGAACACAACATTGTGTGTTACGGTGCGTCACTAAAAATGACTGTCCAGCTGCAATCCGGTTTGCCTGCCTCGTGAGATAAAGTCCTTAGAGTTTTAAAAACTCTTAAGCTAGATGAGCTATTTCCACCTATCTAATGTTTTTTAAAATAAGAGTATAATTTGCCCCTTCTCTTCATTGGCGCCCCCTTGATGTGGGGGAGAGGCTTGCGTACCCTAATGAAGTTGTGAGCTATGCTGGCGGTGGCAAAATAGCCACCGGTAGGGCCTCCCATGCCAGACAGGTCACAACCGAAGGGTCTGACAAAGAGCGTCAATGGGTAGGATGGGCTCTCTAGCCTTTTGGCAACCATCCTAGGAGAAGGAAAACTCTGATTTCAAACCTGGGCAGATGGTGCTTGTCTAACCCTGTAAGGTCAACCATCTAGAGAAGGAAACTCAAATCAAACCTACAACCTGAGGACCTCGCTGCCACCATCCAAGCTTGCTAGGCCCTGGCAGACGAACCTTTGGTTTAAAGGGTGAGGCCAGTTCTGTGCATGCTGCGCTCCACCAGAAAAATCCATTGCACGGGCTCGAAGGATACACCCAACCTCTGAAAACGAAATCATCGGCACACTTGTGGGGAGCGCGGGATGAGTCCTTCCTAAGAATCTTCGTTCGCAAAGTAATGCCAGAGGATAATTTGCCCCAGCATGTCCTCTGTCCTCAAATTTGAATCAAACATTTTCTTAGGTTAAATATAATTTAGTGTCTAAAATAGTAGTTGTACCTTTAGCAGCTCCAGATCCATTGGTAAATATTTTCCATGCCACGTTCACTCTGAGGAATTCTGGTAATCATTGTACTATGCATTTTAGGGTGCCTCAAATGCCTGTAACCTCACCCTCAATTAGCAATGTACCTCTAGGGTCTGGTGTCAGCTTTCACTGTGAAACAGCAAACTGACCTTCTAAATGTTGTGGCATATTTAATAAATCAAAACAAAGTAGAAAGAAGAGACAAGTGGAATCTGAAGTATATCTGTTTTGATTACTCTCCTCGGTCTGATATGATCAAGAGGAAACCGTCAGGTGTGACCATAAAAATCAGTGTCAAATCACTGTTGCTGTTCCTCTGTTTGTCACACTTGAACTAAAACTCTATATGCATACTTTTCTCAAGGGCACATTTTAATGTATTTTTTCCATTTGGGACATTACTTCACAGATTCATTAGGTTGCCAGAAAATAACGGGTGCATAGGCTTATTTTTGGCTTGATGCCACCAAATGCAGTTCAAGGTCATTGTGTTCAAATATTATGTTTACATGAGAGGTCTTACAGGACAATCTGCTCCTGCAAGCTCAACTCCGGAGCCGCAACTTGGCTAACAGGAAATGTGAGAAGTTTCCCATGTCAAAGAGAAAGGTGGAGCTGTGGCAACAGCAAGCTATGATGCCTGAAACATTGTGTTCTTCCCACAGGTCCCAATATTTGCCTTAAGGGGCTTGCAGAGTACTTGCAGAAAACAGCAAAGACGTGGAATGACGGCTAACGAAAGTTAAGGGTGAAAGTGCAAAAATAGGGTTACAGTTCAGTAATAAAAAGACCAAAGAAATGGTCACAGGTGATTAATATATTCAAAGTATTCAATGAAAACATTGAAATAGTAAAAGATTTCCCATATCTGGCTCATTCATTAGCCAAAATGGAGACTACAGTCAAGAAAAGTAAGCCCAGGGTGTCTACACAGGTGAAATAAAGCAGACTTACTTTACAACTGCTGTGGGTAGTCCATATGACATATGGTTGGATTCGCACCAAAATCCTTGCTTCTAGACCAGGGGTGCTCATTACAGTGATCGGGAGCACCTAGGTGATCTTCGGCCCTCTTCCAGGTGATCTTTGGGCCTCACCAGCCGGATGGCGCGCTCCTGCCATGCGCCGCAAGATGTGCGCCTCGCCGCCGCCTGGGGGCTTCTTTGCCAAAATGAGGCTTTAGTGGGCGGGCCCTGGCACTCGTCTTGCCACGCACGGTGTAGTGACATGACCGCCCATTGGTTGTTGCTGGGGGGAGGGGAGGGAGCAAGGCTAGGAAGAGCCACCCTCTCCCCCCCCCGTGGGCATGGACTGCCACCAGTGGGAGGGGTCCTCCTTCCTGCCAGCCGTCCACTTGGGCGTCCTTTCTGAGTGACACCCTCGAAAGGAAGGAAGGGCACCCCCCCCCGCTGTATCTGTCCAGCACCTCTTCTACTCTACCTACTCCTGCCCAGGTAAGGAAGCCTCGAGGGAGGGGAGGCTGCCGTGGGGAGGCTCCAGCCTCCCGTGGGTCCCTCTCTCGGTTGAGTTTCCCGGCCCAGGCAGCAGCCAGGCGGCCCCTCTTCCCAGCCCTGCGCCTTCCGAGCCGCAGCCGCAGCCATATCTGGCCTGAGCGCTGGCGGGTGCGCCTATAAATACGCTCCTGCTGCGTGCATGGGAGGGGCCTGCTGTGCACGCAAGAAGCAGGACAGGATGGGGACTTCCTGCTTCGCGAAAGCATGCAGCAGGAAGGAGGAAGGCGACAAAGACATTAAGAGAGAGCACGCGCGCAGGCAAGGGGGATCCCCTTCCCGGGTGTGCGCGGCGGCGAGTTCGTGGGCAGGCAAGAAAGAAGCCCGCAGGACGGAAGGCTGCATTAGGAGCGTGCACGCACGCACTCACATGCACAACAGGTGATCTTTTCAACTTGATTGTTCATATAGTAGCTTGCATGATGAAAAAGTGTGGGCACCCCTGTTCTAGACATTAAACTAATGAAAGATGAAATGGGAGTGATCCATTTGTTTTGGTGATGTGAACGGGTGGATCAGGATATATCCATTCACAGACAAGTTCTCATTTTTATTCTAGGGGAGGGGCTAGTCTGTAGGCAGGCACATGCACTTTCTGGGTCTACACACCACACACACACACACACACACTCTCTCTCTCTCTTTCCAAGGCAAGGAGGCATGGAATGCCAGGTGCTCAAGAAAAGCAGGCAAGGAGTCGGGATTGTCTCCCAATTGCTTTCGTGTCAAGCTGATTTTTGTACCGAGAGGGGGCTTCCTGTTATGTGCTCACGAAGGTCATGGAAGTTACGAAAGAACGGATGAAATGAAGGAAAACGGTTTCACGCACACCTCTACCAGCAGGTGCTTGTGGTCAGTAAAACAGAGGTGGCAGCAGCGATCCCAATATGCTCTCAGCTCCACTGGCCATCTGGACAGGGACACTCCTGTGCTTTATTAAGGTAGCTCTGGAATAGTTTACTCCAGATGACTTGAGAAAGCATAGATTCAGTCAAGTGACCATGAAAGGATTAAAAAAAATCCTCAAGTTGAAAAAATATAGTTCACCCCCAAAGTCAGAATTACCCGATGTCTATATATGGTTGAGAAAACTGTACAGTGAACAATGCTGTCAGAAAGAAAATCAGTTCAATTGAGAAGTATTGTTGAAGGAAAGTTCTAGAATGCCACAAAATGCTAAAATGACAAATAGTCTTAGATCAAATCCAACCTAATGTTTGATTTGATCTAACCAAACTGAGGCTGCCATATTTTGGGCATACGATGAGATATTTTTTTCATGTCAGGAGTGACTTGAGAAACTGCAAGTCACTTCTGGTATGAGAGAACTGTCCGTCTGCAAGGATATTGCCCAGGGAACTCCCAGATGGTTTTTAAAAAATGTTTTTGCCATCCTTATGGGAGGTTACTCTCATGTCCCCGCATGGAGCTGGAGCTGACAGAGGGAGCTCATTCGCACTCTCCCTGGGTAGGATTCGAACCAGCAACCTTCAGGTCAGCAGCCCAACCTTCAAGTCATCAGTCTTGCCAGCACAAGGGTTTAACCCACTGCGCCACCGGGGGCTCCTTTTATATGATGAGATGACAAGCCATTGGTAAAGATGATAATGTTTGGCAAAGTGGAAGGCAATGGGAAAAGTGGGGAATGGTGTTATAAATCTATTGATTCAGCCAGGAAAGCCAGAGTAATGACTTTGCAAGGTTTGAGTAGAGGGATTTAAGACTGGGGATCTTAGAGTCTCCATAAATCAAAATTGTCTTGACAGAAAAATAACAACAAAGATAGCAGTGTAGTTACATAGTATAAACAGGAAGTACTAGTTTCTCATGTGATCCTCTGCATATTTACTCAAATGCAAGACTCACTCAATTGAGTGATGCATAGGTACTCTGTATAGTGAATGGATTTTGGATTTTAGTATTACTTGTTTCTAAATGCTGGTGGTTTCCATGCCTGATGGATGGCTTTGGAGTCCATGCCTTTGATGGGGCTCATTGAATGTTTCAGCTAAAACATGGCGCAATTGTCTCACTGACAAGGAAGCCACTCCTGGGCCATGGGTATGGCCTTTGTGACCTTTTCTGCCCTCTTATATCCTGTCCCACTAAAAAGGCTTCGTTGGCCACATGACACACTCCTCTTTCTTTGGTTCATGTTCCATCTAATGAATAGTGGGGCTCACAGAAAGAATAGCAGAATATGAGAGTCAAATTGTCAAAATGCAGAGTCCTTCCTCTTCCCACATGCTCAAGTCAAGTGACTCATCGTAGGTCAATTTCCAGTGAATGCAGCACTTTCTCTTCCAGACTCAGCGTTTTTAACACTCAACGGCAGCTGATACAGTCTCCGCTTACGTTTCTTCCCCTCCTTTAGAAGAAAGGACTAAGGTATTATAGGAGTGATCTGGCTGCAATCCAACTGTGCACATATTGCTCAAGCATTTTACCCAAGGCGGGGAGGGGGGGGGGGATAAAGAAATGATCGTCACTGGTTATTCTCATTTGATTTAGATAGGTCACAGCTAATAGAATCCCAACAGGAGCAGCAATGTTAGGTATCTAGTGAAAAGAAGTCAGCAAATTTTATTTACTGCAAATAATACTTTCCTTCAGACAAGATGTTAAGCCAGTGCTTCTCAACCTTCCTAATGCCGTAGTCCCTTAATACGGTTCCTCATGTTGTGGTGCTCCCCAACCATTAAATTATTTTTGTTGCTACTTCATCTCTGTAATTTTGCTACTGTATTGTCATTTGGAAGTTGTAGTCGCTGGGATTTACAATTCACCTACAATCAAAGAGCATTCTGAACTCCACCAATGATGGCATTGAACCAATCTTGGCACAAAGAACTCCCATGCCCAACAGAAAATACTGGAAGTGTCTGGTGGGCATTGACCTTGAGTTTGGGAGCTGTAGTCCACCTACATCCAGGGAGCACTGTGGATTCAAACAATGATGGATCTGGGCCAAACTTGGCACAAGTACTCAATATGCCCAAATATGAAGAAAGGTAGAGTTTGGGGAAAATAGCCCTTAATATATGGGAGTTGTAGTTGCTGGGATTTCTAGTTCACTTACAATCAAAGAGCATTCCGATAGAATTGGGCCAACCTTCCCACCCAGAACCCCCAAGACCAAGGGAAAATATTGGGAGTGATCCTGGATTCATTGCTGAGCCTGGAGCCCCAGGTCTCGGCGGTGGCCGGGAGAGCTTTTGCACAGTTAAAGCTTGTGCACCAGTTGCGCCCATACCTTGGGAAGTCTGACTTGGCCATGGTGGTCCACGCTCTGGTTACATCCCGAATAGACTACTGCAACGCTCTCTACATGGGGTTGCCTCTGAAGACTGCTCGGAAGCTGCAATTAGTCCAACGTTCGGCAGTCAGGTTACTAACGGGAGCGGGCACAGGGAGCATACAACTCCCTTGCTGCGCCAGCTCCACTGGCTGCCAATTAACTTCCAGGCACAATTCAAAGTGCTGGTTTTAACCTACAAAACCCTATACAGTTCTGGCCCAATTTACCTGTCTGAATGGATTCTCCCCTACACACCATCAAGAACATTAAGATCCTCCGGAGAGGCCCTGCTCTCAGTTCCGCCGGCTTCGCAAGCGTGGCTGGTGGGGACGAGAGACAGGACCTTCTCTGTGGTCGCCCCTCGGCTGTGGAACTCTCCCAAGTGATGCTAAATCTGCCCCCTCTCTGTTGTCCTTTAGGAGGCTGGTGAAGACCTGGATGTGGAACCAAGCCTTCCCAGAGTAGGCTGTGATTGGCTATTGTCTGAATGTATGACCACGTTTACAGATTGAGTGGAATTGTTTTAATGACGATGTGGTTTTATGCTGGGTTTTTATGTATTTTAATATGTTGTTGTAGTTGTTTTTAAATTGTATAGCATTGAATTTTTGCTGTTATGCCGGCCTGAGTCCTTCGATAGAGGTGAGAAGGTCGGCGTACAAAAGTTTTAAGTAATAAATAAAATATTGTGTTTTCTGATGGTCTTTGGCGACCCCTCTGATACCCCCTCGCAACCCCCCCCCCCAGGGGTCACCCTGAAAATAAATGTCTGGAAGAGTGGACCAAGTCCATCAATCCTGAAGATAAGTTGTGATGAACATAAAACTTTCTGATTGTATAAAGCTTTTTCAGCAAAGTTTGAAAAAGACGTGTGTTTTTGACGACAATTCCCAAAATCCCCTAGTTAAGTTAATTTATAACAGTTCTGTTTCTCATTTGGTCCTGAATATTGCCTATTGCTATCTGTGTGGGATTTCTTTTCAATCACAGCAACGCAGTTACCTGCCTCTTTCTCTCTTTGCTGTTTCCTATTTGGGATCTGTTAAGACTCTCTGGGGTGAAAATGGGATATAAAACTCTGTTGATTATTTTATGAGGTTCATTTTTCTGTCAGAACTAAAATATTGGGACATAGGATATTTA
>JARBWK010003688.1:0-11864 GCA_030556195.1 Anolis apletophallus | reverse complement strand
TGCTTCTCATGCAACCAGCTAAGAAGCAACTCCTGCTGCTTTTGCACAGCCATTAAAGTACTAGATCCCCTTTTCAAGATCAAAATCATTTGCAAACATTGAAATACTTGCAGAATGAAACTGAGCATGCAAGGAACATACCAGCTTTTGTTTCCACCAATATTTCATAGAAATGTATGATGCATAGATTAAGTATTTTCAAAAAGTGTTCTCATTTAGCAGATGGATGTTAAACATGCCAATGCATCCACACACGCATACACATAGACATCCTCTTTATGCCCAATTCTTCCATTGGGAAAAATATTCCATACATTAAATATGCTTAATGCTCCAGTTCTAAATATGCTTCTAGTAAGTAAGAATAATTAAATATAGTAACATTTGCTCCTTAGGAAATGATTTTATTATAATGATCCTAGAAGAGTTTTAATTCCTTTTTCCAATCCATTTTCACTGCATCCCTGCAGTGGGAAAGACAAGTGAAAGATAAACATGACTAGATGGGGGCCACAGACTCCTAATGACGAATGCCTTGCAGTGGGATCCAAAATTGTCATGGTGACTAAGCCCTGCAGAGGTAGGATATGGAAACAAGTGCATGAATCAGCCTTGCGCCTAGGATGGAAAAATGAAAGACTCACTGGATGGGAAAATGCAACATCTAACCCAGCAGCACTTACTGTCCAGTGAAATAAGGCCTCAGATGAAAGTGCCTTTATTTCTGTCATTACTATACAAGGGTTTTTTTTTCATTTATTTTGAAACTGGCAGCATATTGCAGTTACTTGTCAGTTTTGCATAGCAACAGGCAGATAGAGCAAGAGAGAAAAACAAACTGTGCTAGGCTCTGTATGCAGTCTTAATAGTAAAAAAGATCCTTTTGCTTAGACAGTCAGTAAATAACTTACAAGACAGCAAGAAGTTCAAGTAGGTCACATTTTAAATACAGCACAAAACCTGAACTGGAGTCACCTATGCTTCTACATTCGTCATAAAAGCTACTGAAAAAACAAATTGATTCCATATTTGCTTTCACTTCCCTTCTTCTGCTATACCGGACCTGCCTAACAGGTGGCCTGTGGGCTGCACACGGCCCGGCAGCCCCTTGGATGCGGCCCGCCTACCCTCCTGCAAGAAATCAGCTGTTTTTTTAAAAAAAAATCGATCTCCGGGGGACAACGCTGAGGAGGCGGGGACGGCGCGAGTGAGAGGAGGTGGAGGGAAGCCACGTCAGATGCCCTAGGGGCGGGACTTCCCCCGCCTGTTCGTCGATCGCACGGGGTCGCTTGTGGGCATGCGCAGCAGGGTGGGAGCGGCGAGGCGCCCTCCGCCATGTCCCTGGCTGTTGCAGCGCCCGCCCCAGGAGCTTACCTTCCTTTCTCTTCCTTCGGAGAAGGAAGGTAAGCTCCCGGGTGCGGTCGCTGCAACAGCCAGGGACATGGTGGAGCGCCTCGCGCCCAGCCCTGCGCATGCCTGGCGTCCTGCGCTGGACCGCCCTGGGCGGGGCTGGGTGGCGTCAGGCGTGGCGCCCGGCGGTGGTGGAAGAGGTGGAGGAAGCCCGGGCCTCTGCCTCCACCTCTTCCTCCTCGCCGCCGGCGCCACGCCTGACGTCACCCAGCCCCACCGAAAAAAGGCGGGCCACGCAGGACGCTGGGCATGCGGGGCAGGGCGGGAGCGGCGAGGCACCCTCCGCCCTGTCCCTGGATGTTGCAGTGGCCGTCTCCGGGAGCTTACGTTCCTTCTCCGAAGGAAGAGAAAGGAAGGCAAACTCCTGGGGTGGCGCTGCAGCAGCCAGGGACATGGCGGAGGTGCTCACCGTTCCCGCCCTGCCGTGCATGCCCGCAAGCGGCCCCGCCCCTGTGAGCGGCCCCACCCCTCGTGAGCGCCCCCGCCCCCCACTGCGGCTCCCCAGGTGATCAGTGACTGGAATTCCGGGCCTTGGGCCGGTAGAAGTTGGACAGCCCTGTGCTATACCATGCTTTAGAACAACATTCCGGGACCCCTGGAGGAGTTATCAGGGGATTTCAGAGGGTCACCAAAGACCATCAGAAAACATATATTTCTGATGGTCTTAGGAACACATTTGTCAGAGAAGACTTAAGATCTCTCTGTCTTTCTCTCTTTTTTTGGAAATGGATGGCAAATCTTCCCACCAAAAGCCTTCCTCTGCTGTGATTGGCCAGCCTTTCGGCCTCTCAGCCAAGGGGAGGACTGTTTCTGAGACTCTAAACAGAGAGGGGAGAGCAGGCATGCTCAATGCATGACAGTGTGCTGAACATGTGTGGGCAAGGGAAAGCGTGTGAGGCTGAATGGAGCCTTGTGCCAGTGGGTCTTTTCAAGGCATGGGGGTTCTGTGTGGAAATTTGGCCCAATTCTATCCTTGGTGAGGTTCAGAATGCTGTTTGACTATAGGTGAACTATAAAGCCCAGCAACTACAGCTCCCAAATGTCAAAGTCTATTTTCCCCAAAGTCCTCCAGTGTTCACATTTGGGCATATTACACGGCCTGGGGCCAGCGTATCTGAGGGACCGCCTCTCCCCATATTGTCCCCCGAGATCACTCCATTCCGAGGATGCCAATCTTCTCGCTATCCCCTCTGCGAAGACTGCCAAGCTTACTTCTACTCGCCGAAGGGCATTCTCGGTAATTGCTCCGACGCTTTGGAATGCCCTTCCGGCTGCCACGCGCGCCATCCATGACCTCCTCCCTTCAGGCGGGGGTGCACGACCCACCTGTTCCAGCTCGCCTTCCGAGTGTAGGCCATGCTTCTTGCACCCCCCTGTTGGAGTCCATATCATGGGCTGGTTGCTTTTAATCTGTGTCCTACTGTGATTTTATTGATATTTTATCGACATTTTATGATGTTTTATTCTGTTTTTACTCTGTTGTGTTCTGCTATATTTCTTCTCATGTTGTGAGTCGCCTATGAGCCCACCGAGTAGGCGGCATAGAAACTGAGCTAATAAATAAATAAATAATAAATATTTAGTACTCATGCTAAATTTGGTCCAGATCTATCATTGTTTGAGTCCACAGTGCTCTCTGGATGTAGGTAAACTACAACTCCAAAATTCAAGGTCAATGCCCACCAAACCCTTCCAGTACTTTCTGTTGGTCATGGGAGTTGTGTGTGCCAAGTTTGGTTCAATTCCATCGTTGGTGGAGTTCAGAATGATCTTTGATTTTAACTATAAATTCCAGCAACTACAATTCCTAAATGACAATATCAATTCCCCCCCCCCTCCCATCCCCACCAGTATTTAAATTTGGATGTATTGGATATTTGTGCCAAATTTAGTCCAATGAATGAAAATACATCCTGTATATCGATATTTACATTACAATTAATAACAGCAGAAAAATTACAGTTATGAAGTAGCAACGGAAATAATTTTATGCTTGGGGGTCACCGCAACATAAAGAACTGCATTAAGGGATCACGGCATTAGGAAGGTCGAGGAACACTGCTTTAGAAGATTGTATGTGCCTCAAGAGAGTCCAGCCCTCTTGTTTACCAGAGCGCAAATAAAGAACAAAGATATATTATCAAGATATTAAAGTTAGGACTGTCCATGTCATGGTGTTTCCCATTTCTCATATGTAATATTGTGAAAGCTGGACAGTGGAGAAAGCAGATAGGAAGAAATTCAATTCATTTGAAAGGTGGTGCTGGAGAAAAGATCTGCAGATACTATGGGCTGCTCTGAAGAGAAATAAATGAGTTTTAGAGGAAATTATGCCTGAACTCTCCTAGAAGCCAAAATAACTAAACAGAGACTGCTATCCTTTGGGCATCTCTCTACTAAAAGTTCTCTAAAGATATTTCAGTGCCTGGCGTACATGTTTAATTGAAGCTCAATCTCTTAGTTTGAAAATGTTAGCTTACATCCAATTATTAGTCCCAACCAGAGGGACTAACAATTTATTTGAATGCTATATCTACTAGTATTTATTGATGCAGTGGGCCTATTTGAGTTGAGACAATTGATACTATATAAATAATTTTTTTAAAATCTGAAAAGTTGTGATACTCATGACTAATGGCCAGATAGAGCTTGTTTCCTCTGATGGTTGCTTCCCTCAGTACAATGAGGTCCAAAAAGGCTCTACAAGAAAGGAGAAACATAAGTGCTACAATATGATATAGAGCTAATCTTCAAAGATATTTCTGGATAGATTTCTAGTAGGTACTATCTATCCAGTAACCATCCATAAGAATCTTGAAATCTATACTTAATGCTTTGTTATTTATGTCACCAGAACTTTAAAAATTAATATGGAGTCCTGTTGAATGGAGATCCAGCATGATATAGTGGTTTGAGTGTTGAACTAGGACGATGAGAGAGGAGGGTTCTAATCCCTGCTCAGTCATGGAAACTCTTTGGATGACCTTGCTCAAGCCATAGTACAACTCAGAAACAACTTAAAAGCACAAATTATAACTTAGCTGAATCATCGCTATAGGCTGTCACTCATGGCTGAGTATAATTGCCTTCCAAGTGTAGAGTCTTGGCGTAGGTGACTGTAGAGATCTATTCTGGAGCCACATGCTCTTTCTCAGCGAGGAAATTGATTTTCAGATGAAAGGTGGTCCCAACAAGATGCTGAATCCGAGCTATGAAGATGGAAAATAACGTTGGGATCAACGTATCACATACCTGTTTGATACCCAATTCCACCTTAAATGGGTCACTTTGGAAGCCATTGCTGGCCAGGACTGTTGCCATTATCTCATCATGGAAGAGCCACAGGATGTTCACAAATGTATCAGGGTATTTTTAAGAGAATGGTCCAGAAAGCACCATAACCTCCTTAACCACAGCTCAAATGTGGTCGAAGAGGTTCTCTTGCAAATCCACAACAGTGCTGCAAGCTCATCTCTGGTTTCTTGTTGTGGGATTTGCGAGAGAACCTCTTTGGCCATGTTGGAGCTGTGGTTAAGTAGGATATGGTACTGCTTTTTTCAGCATAGTGTAATTTATTTATTTTTCCCTTTAGATGTTTAGTTTCATCTGATGAGTGTAGAGTAGAAGTTCTCAAACTTTTTCAGCCACTGAGTCCTTTTTGAAGCAAAAGTTTTTGTAGAGCCCCAAGAACTGTTTATATATTACATATTATATTATATATAATGTGTATATATCAGACATAGACTGGGCTAGTGAAAAAGTCTGGAGACTGGTTCTGAAACAAATTCACACAGTGGAAAGAAAGAAAGAAAGATACAACATTTAAAATGAAGAACAATTTTATCCAACATAAACTTAGTAGTATTTCAGTGGAAGACTAACCACCTTCTGCCATGCAGGAAAAACACAATTAAAGCACCTCCAACAGATGGCTACCCAGTCTTTGTTGTAGTAGTAGTAGTAAATAAAAATAGAAGAAACTCCAGAGGGCATTCTGTCCATCCTCCTTCTGCCATGTAGGAAAAACACAATCAACGCACCCCTGAGCAGTGGGAGGGAAATAAAGTTTTGGAATCAAATGGGTGGGGAGGGTCTAAACAATGAGAAAAGGAGTCTGGCTGGTGAGGTAGGTGGGAGAGAAAGAGTCTGTGTCCCGAGAGGATGTTGCAGTTGCTGCTGTTTCCAGCAGCTCAAAACCTTAAATTCCCTACACTTCTCAGGAACAAGGAGGAGGCGAGAAGCAGCATGGCACCATGGAGCCATAGAGCCCCAAGGGCTCTGAGAAGCACAGTTTGAGAATCCCCAGCGTAGAAGGTGTATGACATGATTTGTTGGGCCATAGATTATCTTTGTGGTATTAAAGAATCCCTGTGCATCATGGACATCTGTGAGGTGTTGAATTTCTTGAGGCTTTTTTTGTCTACAAGTAGATTAATTAGACAATACTTTCATTTGTCTCCCCCTTAAGTCTCCATTTACATGTCTTTGGTGAGTGTGAGAGGTAGAAGGACAGAGTTGGACACCACAAAACTTAGTCACACCTTACTGGCTTGGATGATAGAGTACCTACAACTTGATTCTATTGCATTATAAGAATTTGTTTAACTTTGTATATTCAAGTTGTTTCAAACATGAAGTCATAACTTTCAGATTAGAAGGCTACACAGTCACTATGATTGATAAAATAACACAGTTTTTAAAAGTGTGGTTATGGTCATCAGCCTTTGCATGTAAGCTGATAGAAATGTTCAGTTTTCTAAGTTGAACCCATTTTCAGCCTATTCAAGCAGTAGTGAAAGTGGGCAAACAGAAGGCCTGACTGAAGGCACACACTCATGGCAACAATGCATAACTTGCAGTGGGGTCCAAATTTTCTATGATGACTAAAGC
Organism: Anolis apletophallus; assembly: GCA_030556195.1. Taxonomy (NCBI): domain Eukaryota; kingdom Metazoa; phylum Chordata; class Lepidosauria; order Squamata; family Anolidae; genus Anolis; species Anolis apletophallus. Next base: position 5,564 of record JARBWK010003688.1, on the reverse strand, counting down.
CTTCAAAGTTGGGACATGAAAACGAGTCTAGCTTCCATCTCTCAGGCCTACATCTAGCTGCATCTAGTAAGTAATGGTGTCTACTAACAGAAGGAATATTCACTAGCATAGCTGTCTTAAAACCACAAGTTCCTATGTATGCCACATCTTTATTTCAATTATTTTCTGATTATATGTAAACCAACTTTTTCAATTCTACACCTTTAGATGCAAGGCTTAATGCTCCTGTCAAGCAAACTCTCATTGGAAGATATTATATGCAGAATATAGCGTGCTTTGTTAAATACAAACTTTCCAGGAGTGTGCTAACTACAACTCAGTAATAATTTTTAGCTTTGTTTTCATGAACAGTTGGAGATGAAAACTATAATACTTACCTTAGCCAGTTGCTCCTGGTTATATTGTACATTCAGGAAATTCATAATTAAGGGTTTATATCCCCTGTGTTTCCCCTCTGGCATGCCACAACTTTCTCCATTTGTCATTTTCCATAACATTAGAAATGCGAACAAAAGGGAAGGAACTGACATCTAAACAAGAATGGCTAATGGTAAAAAAATTGTTTAAAAAACCCAGTTTCAATGTAATTTGGTTATTTTATAGCCCCCTGCAGCACTACCTACAGTATTTTAATATACTCATTTACCACACCCCTTTGTCCTTTCTTATTTTGCAAGATTGTTATTTTAAACATGATGGCCTTTAAAAGAAGTGAGAAATTATCAGGTAATAATATTTAAAAAGTCTAGAAGCAAGATGCTGACTGTCTGCTTCTTGTACAATTATCAAATGCATAACTGCTCCGCCAGGATAAAAGCTGACAGACCCATTTTGTGTTGGTGCATACATAGTTATAATGTAGACATTGATACCACCACAAACATTGATTATTCTTATCACTGAGGTTGAGGGAGGCTGAGAACTCTAAAGAAATCTTATCCCCAACAGCAGTTGTCATTGACAATCCAAATCAAGGACTGAAAAGTTGTATCTACCCAGGGTTGGATTGATAAGAGTTGTCAGCTATCTGGCCCTGGCCTTGAATCACTCATTTGCATTCTCTAGGTGGGAGACAAGAGTGAACATTCTCAAGTTTTGTGGAGCTTGAGAAAAGAAGAAGAAACACTGGACATGTCTACATAATCAAAACAATTTAGCTGCAATTCAGATTAATCAGCTCCTAAAATGGTCAAAATTTTCCCTATTAGCACCACACCTACCTGTAATATAGTGAGAAGGGTGGAATAAAAATGTTTCGAATAAATAATAAATGCATAAATAATACTAGTGCACAAAAACTGCATTTCTGTCTAAAACCCAATTTTGAGTTGGAATAGTTTTTGTTTGTCTTTCTCCTCCAACGTGATTTGCCATTGCCTTCCTTCCTACTTGGATCTACAGCTGCTGCTACTACGTTTCCAGATCCTCTCATCATTGACCTCAGAGTTGGGCACCTCATTCAGAGCAATCAATTTCACCAGGAGGCTGTGCCAGGAATCTTCCTAAACTGCCCATCCTAAGATCCCATGAGATGTTGCTATGGCCATAAAAATGGAATGTAGAGCTATGAATGTAGAGTGTGGATGGAGTGACAGACAACAAGGTTTTTACTCATAGTTGATTTTGAAATGTAAATGTGTTATGTTACAAGTATAGCCTTAATGGTTACACGCGATTTTATTGCCATTAACCACTGCCATGATTTCTCAGATTTTTTTAAAAAATGGTTTCCAATGTAAAATGACAATTGAAACATAAATACAAACTTGCTTTCTTTTTGCCAATCTGCGTAAACCCACATCAGTCCCCACCAAGATGGGTGTGTGTAGAGAACAATATTGATGGGAGGTGAATTCACATGGGGACAATTCTAAGAACACATGTAATAGCCATGTGCAAACACTCCCCAAGTGACAAACATCACATGAACTAGCTGTAAAATGCTCCAGTGGTTGCAGATGAGCAATTTATAGGGCTGCTTCAGTCAACAAACTAGGATTATCAGAACAGTGTATATCACATCATAAGAATATTTCCTAGTTTGTATTGTTCTCAGTGAAACTTTGCCCTTGTTGTAAAACATCTGTGGTCAATCTAGATTCTGATGGGGGCATGCCTTCCCATTTTACTCTTTAATATTGAGCAATTCTGGAATTATTTGATATTCATTTTACACCTTCTGTCCTAAGCATAAGCATTTCAGCACAGATATATACACTGAAATGCTATTTGCTTTGTTCACTAAATATAAGGAAATTGGGTTCAATATCACACTTGCTGATCTGTGATGTCTACATGTTCACTGGCATATATGTATACAGCTGTACAGGGCCTCAGCTCACATGGCTGAGGAACCGGATTTCTACTCCACATCTTCAGTGGATGTGATATGAAGGCCTATGAAGGGCCAGCAGACTACATTATAGACTAAGAGGGGGGAAATGGCTCCTGTAGCATTCTGGAGTTTGTAGTTTAGGGAGGGGCCTTTTAACTGCTCAGCCAGAAACTTCCTGGGACTCACTAAACTACAAACCACAGAATTCTGGAGGAGGCAGAAACCAGATTTAAAGTGAAACCATGCTCTAGTGTGATGAGGTCCTTAGGAAATTCCTAAATTGTACATTGCTAGGCTATAAAGTTTGCATATTTTGTATCTACTTTGTATACTGCTGCAACAAAGGAGAAAGAAAAGCCTTCCTGATTATTTGGAAATTAACAAAAATCTCTGTGTTTGTATTTTTTGGATTATTATTCTTGTTGATGTAAACAGGTGTAAATCCAAGATACCTCCAAACTCTCCATTCACCTTGAAAGGTGGGAAAAGTAACTCTATGGTGGCTAAACAACCCACATAATTGATTTGGGCCACCTTAACATGCCCATGAACCACTTTAATAATAGTTGTGGGTTGTTCAATTTCTGCCTCAGTGTTTGCTGCTGGATAAAGTATTATAAAGTTGTTGATTTTATAGCTTTTCCCATGTAACCCACTGTCCTTATCATCCCATGAAAGGATGAAACCATTAAATGAAATCTTTTTAAAAGGTATATATCTGTTGTAATGTCTGCAAAAATATTGTTCTAATATTTTTCTTCTGCAGATGATGTAGTCGAGCCAGGAAACCCCAAATCTAGAAGGTCAAACCGCAGAGAGTCCCCAGTATTCCTTTTGGCCCATGGCCTAAGTTGCACCAGTACCAGACCCTTTTGTTTTTCCCCTTCCCTTCTGCCTCACTCAGTCCCATACATCACACTGCACCAACTTCGTCCCTCCCAGTACACCCAACCACCGTTGCCTCCCATTGCCCCATCTACACAACGATTGCACAGCCAATAGCACATGAAAGACACCTCAGCAAACATCAAACAGCACTTTAGCAATAAACCAAACACTCTGCCATTTCTCCCACCGTTTCCCTCTCCTTCCTTCCTCTCTTCCTATCCTTTTTCCAGCCTGAGGGAAGCATGTCCTAGCACAAAAGCGCCAGCTTTTGGGGCAGTTTTGGCCCGAAGAGATCTCTTCAGGGGGGGTGGGTGAGGGCCTCAGACCGATGCTACGGAAGATCTAGTTCTCTCAAGTACTGTGACCCCATTTGCCCCTTTCTGATCGTTTTTCCTCCTGGACTGTTCCTGGACTGCCCTTTATCAGCGGATTCCAGCATGTGCCCTTGATGGACAACAAAGGGACTCTCTGTCTGGGCAAACCGTGTCCGATGCTTTCCCGGAGGGGTTTTGCCCAGATTGCAAGGGGACTGAAGAGAACCCAGGCCCTTTGGGCTTTGGGAGAAGCAGCTCACCAAGGACACTTCCCAGTTGAATAAACCAGCCTTTCCCTCTCTGCCACATGGACTTTGTGACTCTCTGCCACTCTATTTGCACTCCAGAAGCAATTCTGCCCCTCAGGGCTCTATAGTTTCCAAGGACAGTAATTACATCAAGGAGAACTACAACTCCCAGAAGGAAGGCAGCCCTGCGTTGTCTGTTTTAAAGATCATAACTCTGGGAGCAAGAACTGTATGGGAATGCACTGGGAAATTGCTGGGGATCTCCCTGTATGTACAGTGTGGCTTCATAAGTTTTCCCTTTGACCCTTGTAACCCCTTCCCTTCCCCCTCTTTTCCCATGTAAAGAAGGATTGCCTGTATTTTCGCTATTGTGTCAGCTGAAAGGGGAGTAACTGATTCCCATCCTAAGCCTTTTATGGATCACCATTGTTCAACATTGCATGAGCTATCCTGGCAGAAGTCTTGTTATGGATCACCCGTGCCTAGCTGCGGGCCCACATTCTGCCAGCCTAAAGAGAGTATTAATTATCGGAGTTTAGACCAATTAATCCTGTCTTTGGAATCGGACATCAAATATTTGTCTTCACAGCGGGAATGTGGCTAGCCTCGGAACCTAGTCAACATCTCACAATAGGCCCCGTCACACAAAAGCTTGAGTGAGTTTCTGTCATCAAGCTTTTCTTCCTCCCTTTCCCATTCATCCTCAAATCCATTAATCCCATCACTTCCAGGATGTCATTTCAGGTCATTTACCTGGCCAGGATTCTTTTGTTTAATTCATATGCTATATTGACAGTGATTCCTGTCCAAGCCTTCCTTCCTGGAACTCCATATATGGCCACAGGCTCTGATTGGCCGAAGCCGGCAAATGGGAATGAGCGCTGATAGGCTCCTGAACTGACCGGCCTCCCACCCATCAGCTGGTCCGACCAATCATCAGCCGATCAGCCAGGAGGAAGTGGGGCGGGAATTTCAATTGTTTTGACAGTTCTGTAACCTTTAAAACCAATGTTTTGAATGTATATGCATGCGTCTTTCTTGCGGATCAGGGAATTTGCGGTCGCATCCTACTCAGCTGAGCAGAATAAACAATTTCGGGCATCTACCTAACAGATTGGTGAGCATATTTGGGTCCAAGGGAGACGGGTAGATTACGAGGGCCTAACCGCTCCTGGCTCGCCAGGTTAACTGAACCCTCGCGGGCTCTGCTCTGTGGTCGGTCCACAAGACTTGCCCGGTTGTCGGAGCAGCCGGTCCGGGGAAGTGGCAGCTGTTCGATAACAATGATAGACAATTGGTTCTTTTCTTTCATTTCTTGAATTTACTTTTCTTGCTCTTGCTATCTTTCCAATGTTGTTTCTCCTTTTTCACTTCCCTGCAACTTCTAAGTAATTATTTCTCCTGCTCCATCACTTTCTAGTCCCTCTAATTTCTTCCTTCTTTCCCTTACAGCTCCTCATTACACTCATCTTCTTTCTTGTCCCTTCCTCCCTTCCTCAACTTAAGGCTGTAAGTTTTCCCCTACCCTAATCCCTTTGTTTTCTTCCACTCATAACTTCTAACTAACCATTTTCTCATTTCTTTCTCTGTCTTTCCTTCTCCCATTCCAAAATTCCTAGCAACATTTATATTTTCTCTTGTGTGTCTCTCACACACCTTTACTTTCTCCTCCCACTTACCTCACATATACTAATATTCCTTTTCCTTCTCCCTCCATCCCCACCCCAACTTTCCAATTTTCTTCTCATTCACCTTCCCCCAAAGTCCTTAAAACTATAA
>JARBWK010003687.1:0-11866 GCA_030556195.1 Anolis apletophallus | reverse complement strand
ATTGTCACCAAGGAAGACCAATGTAGAGGGTTACAGTAGTCCAGCCTCGAGATGGGAGTTCAATATGCCAAGTTTGGTTCAATTCCATTGTTGCAAGAGTTCAGGATGCTCCTTGATTGTGTGTAACTATAAATCCCAGAAACTGTAACTCCCAAATGTCAAGGTCTATTTTCCCCAAACTCCACCTGTGTTCACATTTGGGCATATTGAGTATTCATGCCAGGTTTGGTCCTGATCCAACATTCTTTGGTGCACAGTGCTCTCTGGATATAGGTGAACTACAACTCCGAAACCCAAGGTCAATGCCCACCAAACTCTTATAGTATTTTCTCTTGGTCATGGGAGTTCTGTGTGGGAAGTTTGTGTCTTTCTGCCATTCCTGCCAGGATATCTATGTTGTGTTCATCGAAACAAGTCCAGGTTTCACACTGAGTGTATAGATACATTTAAAAACATATTAACTATATGTATGGCTGTGTTAGAGTGTCGTTTTTGTCATTTTGGTTGGTGGTGTGACCCAGATTTTGTAAATGTAAAAAGTGTGCCGCAGCTCAAAAAAGGTTGAAAAAGACTGGTCAGCAGCTGCCAGTAGTTCATCGACAGCCCCTGCGTGCAGTGGGACGAATCGGTCGAGGGTGGGCCCAGCAGAGGGCCACGGAGTCTCAAGTTCGCTAACTGTATCTATTAAACAGTTTTCATTTTTCAAAACATACATGATAACAATGGGGAATAATTAGGTATGGGTAAGGAAGGGGGAGGGAAAAAGGGGTCAAATGGGGAAAAGGGATATGTTGACTTCCATTCTCATTTCACGCTATTTATATATTTTATTACAATAATCAATATTTTATTCGAGGCATCCCCGATGCTCTTAATCTTCCTAATCTATTACTGACAGTGTTCCTTTCTTATTATATACTAGCTTGGGGACCCGGCGGTGCCCGGGTCATTTGAGAAGCGCAGCAGGATGTAGAGTGGGTCATGGGGGCTCTGTGTGCCAACTTTGGTCTTGATCCATCATTATTGGGAGTTGCAGTGGTATCATGAAATTACTAAAGGTAGTGCAAGTCCCATCATCTCTGTCCCCCCAAAAAAGTGTAGTAGGATGTAGATGGGTCATGGGGGCTCTGTGTGCTAAGTTTGGTCTGTATTGGTGAATGGATGAGGATGCATTGTTTTTCAGAAGTGAGTGAAGGTACTTCAAGTCCCATCATCCGTGGTCCGTCTCACACAGAACTGCACCAGGCTGTAGAGTGGGTCATGAGGGCTCTGTGTGCCAGATTTGGTGTTGATCAGTCATTGGATTAGGTTTGTAGCAGGCTTGGAAAGTGAGGGAAGGTACTGCAAGTCCCATCATCCATGTTCTGTCCCCTCCAAACTTGAGTAGGATGTAGAGTGGGTCACTGGGGCTCTGTGTGCCAAGTGTGGACTTTCTCGGTGTTATTTGTGTGCAACAGTTGTATGTGGGAACAGAGGGGTGTGAAAATACTACAAATCCCATCATCCATTGTCAGTCCTCCCCCAAACCTCACCAGGACGTGAAGGCAGTCATGGGGGTTATGTATGGCAAGTTTGGTCTCAATCAGTAATTGGATGAGGGTCGCAGCAGACTTGGGAAGTGAGTAGAGGTACTTCAAGTCCCATCATCCATGGTCCACCCTCCTCCAAACTGCACCAGGATGTAGAGTGGGTCATGAGGGCTCTGTGTGGCAAGTTTGGTGTTGATCAATCATAGGATTAGGTTTGTAGCAGTCTTGGAAAGTGAGGAAGGTACTGCAAGACCCATCATCCATGTTCTGTCCCCTCCAAACTTCAGTAGGATGTGGACTGGGTCACTGGGGCTCTGTGTGCCAAGTGTGGTCTTTATCAGTGTTTGTTGGGGGCCACAGTGGTCTGTGGAAACAGAGGGGTGTGAAAGTACTACAAATCCCATCATCCATTGTCAGTCCTCCCCCAAACCTCACCAGGACGTGAAGGCAGTCATGGGGGTTATGTATGGCAAGTTTGGTCTCGATCAGTGATTGGATGAGGGTTGCAGCGGACTTGGGAAGTGAGTAGAGGCACTTCAAGTCCCATCATCCATGGTCCACCCTCCTCCGAACTGCACCAGGACGTAGAGTGGGTCATGGGGGCTGTGTGTGCTGAGTGTGGTCTGTATTGGTCCTTTTGGTGGCCTCAGTGGTCTGTAGGGAACCAAAGTGTTGGAAAGTACTACAAATCCCATAATCCGTGGGTCATGTTCCCCGACCAGGGCGTAAAGGGGGTTAGGGGGGGTTATGTGTACCAAGTTTGGTGCAGGTCCATCACCCGCGCTGGTCGCTGTGGCCTGTGAAAGTGGCTGCCACATATCCGCCCTTCCGCCCTCCGCATACACACATACAAACATTCCGTTTTATAAAGGTATACAGATTCTTCACATATTCATCAATCAAGGTCCAATCTGTCTTTATAATGCCTTTGCCATTATTCTGTCTCAACCAATACGTTAATTCATCCATGTCTTTTATTTCAATTATTTTACATATCCACTGCTCCTTTGTGGGTAGGAGGTTTTGCTTCCAGATCTTTGCAAACTCTATCCTTGCTGCGGTTGTCAGGAACACGAAGAGTTTTTCTATGTTATCATTTACAAAAGTGTCGTCTTCAATCAGGCCTAGTAAATATAATTCTGGCCTCATCTTAAATTCAATTTTCAATATTTTTTTACATTCATCATGTATCGTTTGCCAGTATTCTTTTGTTTTAGGACATGTCCACCACGTATGGAAGGAAGTGCCCTCCTGCTTCTTACACTTCCAGCACTTATTCTCTACTGCAGTGTTTCCCAACCTTTTTTGAGTCGTGGCACACTTTTAACATTAAAAAAATCCGGGGGCACACCACCAACCGAAATGACACTCTAACACTGTAAAGAACGGCTGGGGGATGGTGACCTGCTGGGAGCAGCTGCTGGGAGTGCCGGCCGGGAGGGGGGAACCAGGCTGCACCATGCCCCCCCTCCACGCAGCTCAGTTCTCCCACAGCTTCGCCAGCCTTGAGGGGGCAGTGCCAAGCAGAGCCAGCACAATGCTTGCTTGGCACTGCCCCCTCAAGGCTGGCGAAGCTGTGGGAGTGCTGAAGCCAGGGGGAGGGGCAGAGCCAGGCCGGGCCATGCCCCGCCCCCTACACATGGCTTCAGCTCTCCCACAGCTTTGCCAGCCTTGAGAGGGCAGTGCCAAGCCAGTGGTGGCAGAGCCAGCACAATGCTTGCTTGGCACTGCCCCCTCAAGGCTGGCGAAGCTGTGGGAGTGCTGAAGCCGGGGGGGGCAGAGCCAGGCCGGGCCATGCCCCGCCTCCCTACACACGGCTTCAGCCTCCCACAGCTTTGCCAGCCTTGAGGGCAGTGCCAAGCCAGTGGTGGCAGAGCCAGCACAATGCTTGCTTGGCACTGCCCCTCAAGGCTGGCAAAGCTGTGGAGTGCTGAAGCCACGGGAGGGGGCAGAGCCAGGCCAGGCCATGCCCCGCCCTCTACACACGGCTTCAGCTCTCCCACAGCTTTGCCAGCCTTGAGGGGGCAGTGCCAAGCCAGTGGTGGCAGAGCCAGCACAATGCTTGCTTGGCACTGCCCTCAAGGCTGGCGCGGCTGTGGAGTGCTGAAGCCAGGGGGGAGGGGCAGAGCCAGGCCGGGCCATGCCCCGCCCCTACACATGGCTTCAGCTCTCCCACAGCTTTGCCAGCCTTGAGGGGCAGTGCCAAGCCAGTGGTGGCAGAGCCAGCACAATGCTTGCTTGGCACTGCCCTCAAGGCTGGCGGCTGTGGGAGTGCTGAAGCCAGGGGAGGGGCAGAGCCAGGCCGGGCCATGCCCCGCCCCTACACACGGCTTCAGCTCTCCCACAGCTTTGCCAGCCTTGAGGGGCAGTGCCAAGCCAGTGGTGGCAGAGCCAGCACAATGCTTGCTTGGCACTGCCCCAAGGCTGGCGGCTGTGGGAGTGCTGAAGCCAGGGGAGGGGCAGAGCCAGGCCGGGCCATGCCCCGCCCCTACACACGGCTTCAGCTCTCCACAGCTTTGCCAGCCTTGAGGGGGCAGTGCCAAGCCAGTGGTGGCAGAGCCAGCACAATGCTTGCTTGGCACTGCCCCCTCAAGGCTGGCGAAGCTGTGGGAGCGCTGAAGCCAGGGGGAGGGGCAGAGCCATGCCCCGCCCCCCACACGGACCAGCTCTCCCACAGCTTTGCCAGCCTTGAGGGGCAGTGCCAAGCCAGTGGTGGCAGAGCCAGCACCAATGCTTGCTTGGCACTGCCCCCTCAAGGCTGGCGAAGCTGTGGAGTGCTGAAGCCAGGGGAGGGGCAGAGCCAGGCCAGGCCATGCCCCGCCCCTACACACGGCTTCAGCTCTCCCACAGCTTTGCCAGCCTTGAGGGGCAGTGCCAAGCCAGTGGTGGCAGAGCCAGCACAATGCTTGCTTGGCACTGCCCCTCAAGGCTGGCGAAGCTGTGGAGCGCTGAAACCAGGGGGAGGGGCAGAGCCAGGCCGGGCCATGCCCCGCCCCCTCCCCCGGCTTCAGTTCTCCCACAGAGAAGCATGAGCAGTGGATGGGCTTCAGTAGGCGGGGCTCCTCCTCCGCGCGGCTTCAGCGAGCGAGGGTGAGAGTCGTGGTGGGAGTCATGGTGGATTGGAGGCTGGCTGGGGAACGGCGAAGGAGGCGGCCCCCGGCCCCTTCTTCTTTTTTCTTCGCCACCACTTGGCCCTTCCTCCTCCTTCCCCAAGCTGCAGGAGTTCGGCAGGAGGAGGGGGAGGAAGGGGGGCAGAGAGCTTTTCTCGCGGCACACCTGAGGATCACTCACGGCACACTAGTGTGCCACGGCACACTGGTTGAGAAACACTGCTCTACAGTTTTGTACATTAAGTTCAATTTTGGGGGGGTAATGTACCAACGGTGTATCACCTTCAGCCAGTTCTCCTTTAAGTCAGTCGCATAAGTAATTTTCAGGTGTTTGCACAAATTTTTTCCCATTCCTTGAATTGGATTGGCCTCCCAATATTTTGTGCCCACTTAGCCATTGATTGCTTAATTACATCCGTCTCCGTCGCCCAATTCAACAACATGGAGTAGGTGTGTGATATAATCTTCTTTGCCATTCTCAATATTAAATCCCAGGGTCCATCAGTATCACTAAACTTAAACCATTCTCTGATCTGGAAGTAGTGGAGCCATCTTACATTACTAAATTTCCTTGCGATTTCCTCTTGGGTTTTTAGTACAAAAGTTCCTTCTTTTTTCATTATGATATCTTTATACTTTGGCCATTCCGTCCATCCCAGCCAGGGCCGTAGCCAGGATTTTGTTTCGGAGGGGGCTGAGTTTGGTTCTGGGGGGGGGGGGGGGGCTGAGACTGGGTGGAAGAGGGTCTACCCTAGCAAATGTATTGTTATCCCAATAACCCCATTAATGTGGGATATAATGAGCATGGTGATCAGATCATGATATGAATAAACATAACAGTTTAAATAATGTACCAGTAAGGCCTTTTCGCGGACCACCCTGAGAATTTCGGGGGGCTGAAGCCCCCTTAGCCCCCCCCCCCTGGCTACATGCCTGATCCCAATAGTAAGAGACGGGTAGAAAGGAAGACACCAAGGGTTCGATATATAGTCAATGTTGTTGTTTATCCAGTAAATAAGTTCTCCAAAATCAAGGCAGTATTCTGCATTCGTCGTTGTGAAACCGACAATAAATTTCAAATTAATAGTCTGTATTAGACGGTATAATTAAAGCAAAGGCAAGTCTAGAGAAACCACGAAGTACATTAATGTCAAGTAAATCCACTCTATATCAATCAAATTAAGGCGTGGTTCTCAGAGGTGTCGACAATCATGGTCCCAGTTGTTTCGCCAATTCTGGCTTCATCAGGACCCCAGACTCAATTGCTGTGTTTAAGTTTCACAGGTCCGGATTTCCGTTAATATATACAAAATATATAATCAATACATGATACAAAACATAGTAATTAGCCCATATATGGAACTACAAGGCTGAAGGTATAAGTAAAGGTACATACCAATCTTAGTATTCTAAAGCATTTCAATGTGGGTGCAGCCACCGACGCGATGTTACCGAACACTGGTGGTAGGAAACGCGCATCAATTTAACTCTAATTGGCAACACAGGTGTAATCATCCTAGCAGTTCGCATCCAGGAACACAAATCGCGTTTTAGGACAAAAAATGATTCTTCTATCCTTTATAACCACTTTAAGGAATTCCACCAATGTGAGGATTTCAAAGTGCTGATTCTTGAAAAAATTAATCCCAAACCACATAGTGATATTAAAATGCACCTACTCAACAGAGAAAAATTCTGGATAATCAGTTTAAAATCTGAGTATCCGGGAGGACTCAACGACGACCTGTCAATCAGCGAACTGCTAGGATGATTACACCTGTGTTGCCAATTAGAGTTAAATTGATGCGCGTTTCCTACCACCAGTGTTCGGTAACATCGCGTCGGTGGCTGCGCCCACATTGAAATGCTTAAACACAGCAATTGAGTCTGGGGTCCTGATGAAGCCAGAATTGGCGAAACAACTGGGACCATGATTGTCGACCCCTCTGAGAACCACGCCTTAATCTTACTATTTGGATATCCTGGAACTACTTCCCCCATACCCTGTACATGCCTGATCCCAGCAGTCGTCTCTGGTTTGCTTCTAAGGGTGACAACCATGTCGGAGTCTTGACATACATATGGTCTTTGTATTTATTCCAAACTTTTATCAGGGAGGAGCGGATAAAATGGTTACCGAAGTTCTTCTCCTTTTGGGTTCCTCCATACCAGGGGTGCCCACACTTTTTCATCATGCGAGCTACTATATGAACAATCAAGTTGAAAAAATCACCTGTTGTGCATGTGAGTGTGCGCGCGCGCACACGTGCGCACGCTCCTACTGCAGCCTTCTGTCCGCGCGGGGCTTCTTTCTTGCCTGTCCACGAACTCGCCGCCGCGTGCACCCAGGAAGGGGATCCTCCTTGCCTGCGCGCACGCTCTCTTAATGTCTTCGTTGCCTTCCTCCTTCCTGCTGCGTGCTTTCGCGAAGCAGGAAGTCCCCATCACGTCCTGCTTCTTGCGTGCACAGCAGGCCCCTCCCACTCACGCAGCAGGAGGGTATTTATAGGCGCACCCGCCAGCGCTCCGGCCAGATATGGCTTCGGCGGTGGCTCGGAAGGCGCAGGGCTGGGGAGAGGGGCCGCCTGGCTGCTGCCTGGGCCGGGAAACTCAACCGAGAGAGGAATCCACGTGAGGCTGGAGCCTCCCCATCGCAGCCTCCCCCCTCCCTCCTCCCTCAAGGCTTCCTTACCTGGGCAGGAGAAGGAAGAGTGGAAGAGGTGCTTCCCCAAAGTGACAGATGTAGCGGGGGGGGGCACCCTTCCTTCCTTTCGACGGTGTCACTCAGAAAGGACGCCCAAGTGGACGGCTGGCAGGAAGGAGGACCCCTCCCACTGGTGGCAGTCCATGTCCACGGGAGAGAGAAAGAGAGAGGGGGGGTGGCTCTTCCTAGCCGGCTCCGAAGAGCCCCCCCCCCTCTCTCTCCCGTGGGCCCTCACCGCCTTTCTCCTTCGAGGGCGAGGGAGGGGGGTTGCCGGCGGGGCGTGCTTGGCTTTGCCCCCACTTTGCCCGGCCTCCTTCGCCTCTCTCTCTCTCTCTCTCCCTCTCTCCTTCCAGCGCCCGCCCGCCTGCCTGCCAAAAGGATCCGAAAAAGTTCTCTGGATTTCTTTCTTCTCTCCTTGGCTCTCTCTCTCTCTCTCTCTCTCTCTCACACACACACACACACACACACACACACACATTCCCTCCATCCCTCCCACAGTCTCGCATCCTATCTGTGCGTGTGCCTTCGCCTTGCTCCCCCAGCAGCAACCAATGGGCGGTCATGTCACCACACCATGCGTGGCAAGATGAGCGCCAGGGCCCACCCACTAAAGCCACATTTTGGCAAAAGAAGCCCTGCGAAGGCGGCGGCGGGAGCGCACATGCGCGCGCATGGCAGGAGCGTGCCATCTGGCTGGTGAGGCCCAAAGATCACCTGGAAGAGGGCTGAAGATCACCTAGGTGCTCCCGATCACCATAATGAGCACCCCTGCTCCATACCATAGGTAGGAGTGCCACCCCTTTCGTAAATCAAAGCCATCTAAAATTAGGATTTTACTTTTGGTTAATATTATCCAGTCCTTGATCCATGATAGTGCACAGGCTTCATAGTAAAGCTTCAGATCTGGTAGGGCAAAGCCTCCCTTTTCTTTTTGCATAGTCATTACATTATAATTTATTCTCGGTTTCTTGCCTTTCCAAACAAAGCTCATTATGTCCTTTTCCCACTTTTTAATAACATCCATATTCCTTATTATCGGTAGATTTTGAAAGAGGTACAACATTTTCGGTAATAACTGTATCAATGGTGGCGGGGAGTTCCCGGCGGAGCGCCGAGATCTTGTCTGTGAAATAACTCTGAAAAGCCTCAGCCGTGAGGGCCTGATCATCACTGTTTGGGATGGTAGGGACCGTCGTCAGGGAAGGAATTATTTTAAACAATTTAGCTGGGTGTGAGTTTGCAGACGCTATCAACAGGGCTGGATTAGCGGCCGGTGCCGCCCGAGGCCGCCCAGTCTAAACGCCGCCCCCCGGGGGCGGGGCCTCTTGCGGGGGCGGGGCCGGCGTGACGCACAAGGCGCCGCCAGAAGTCCCGCCCTTAGTTAGACTCTCCGGAAGACGCGAGCCGGACAAACCCGCAAACCAGGAGAACGGCTCCCCGCAGGGCCCAGGCCCTGCCTGGGAGCCGAGTTTGTCCGGCTCGCGTCTTCCGGAGAGCCCGGTGGGAGACGCGAGCTGGTGAGACCCAAGCGGAGGGATGGAGCGTGGGTGCAAGGAGGGAAGGATGCCTCTCCGTGGGCGGAGTCCGGCACGTGCAGGCGGGTGGGCGGGCCTCCCGAGGGGCACAAGCAGGCAGGCGCACGGACCCAGGAGGCTCATTTCTGGAGGAGGAGGAGAGCGTCGCCCGGCCCCTCCCCTCCTGAGCCTCTCTTGCCTCTCTAGGTCCTAGACAGGCCCGTGTTCCGCAACTGCTGATCCGCGGAAAACCTTGGAGGGGGGAGAAAGGCGAGGGGAAGAGGTTTTCTTGCGGCACACCAGCTGATTGCTCACGGCACACTAGTGTGCCGCCGGCACAGCGGATTGACACTGACTGGTCTACGGTATCGAAAGCCGCTGAGAGGTCCAGCAGAATAATTCCTTCTTATGTAAGGCCTTCCGTAGGGGAGACCCAAAGTGGGGTATGCCTATGAAGCCTTGCTTTATATCTCTCCCATGTCCTGATTAAGGCAGCTCTGATATAATGATGACCAATTTTCCCCCCAATTTTTTTCCTGTTATATCAGATGTATGCGTGCCACCCGACACGTAGATCGTGCCCTTCTAACGTCGTCATCCGTGGGTTCTGTAGTAATCTCTCTCTCGGCATTACTTCGCGAACGAAGACTCAGGAAGGACGCATCCAACGCTTTTTACAAACACGCTGATGACTAAAAAGGCCAATCTGAGATAGGCACGTTCGGTGGCAGAAAGCACAGCAGAAAGTCTCCTTGGGTGATGTTGTTTCCAAGTTGCGGTTCTTTCTGCGTTGTCGTTTCTCTTCGAGACTCATTCGGCGGGTCTTCTCGAAAGAGGCCGCAGCATTGTGGAGAGTGCGTCTCCATGCCTCCCGATGTGAGGCCAGGGTGGACCATTGTTGGGGATCAATCTGGCCGAGCCTGAGATGCTGTTTCAGGGAGTCCTTATATCTCTTTTTGGGGGCGCCTCTCTTGCGAGTTCCCCATGTCTTTGGGAGGCAGTAATCCTCCATCGTAGAGACGTGCCCTGCGCAGCGCAGCTGTGTTCTCAATAGCATGGCTTCAATGCTGGTGATCCCTGCTTGCTCAAGGACAGCGACATTCGTCACATAGTTGGTCCAGTGTATATTTAGGATTGTGCGACGACAGCGCTGATGAAAGCGTTCGAGGAGTCGTAGGTGTTGGCGATAGGTGACCCATGTTTCAGACCCATATAGGAGAATAGACAGTAT
Organism: Anolis apletophallus; assembly: GCA_030556195.1. NCBI lineage: Eukaryota > Metazoa > Chordata > Lepidosauria > Squamata > Anolidae > Anolis > Anolis apletophallus. The sequence goes on along the minus strand of JARBWK010003687.1, from coordinate 1,778 downwards.
GATAGCTCTGTACACACTGATTTTGGTGCTTTGCCTCAGGTGCTTGTTGCTCCAGACTCTTTTGTGAAGCCTTCCAAATGCACTCTATGCCTTTGCTAATCTGTGATCGATCTCTTTGTCAATCTTGGCGTCTGAAGAGAAGATGCTTCCAAGGGAGGTGAACTGCTGGACGGACTTAAGCACAGATGTGCCTATGCCGACGTGGGGATGATGGTGTTCTTCCTGTGGTGCGGGCTGGTAGAGGACTTCCGTTTTCTTCAGGCTGACTTCCAGCCCAAACAGCTCTGCAGCTGCTGCAAAGCAAGATGTGAGGCGCTGCAGAGCCGCTTCTGATTGGGCGACAAGGGCGGCATCGTCAGCAAAAAGCAGCTCACGGACTAGATAGTTTATAATTGTAGTTATAGTTGATACCGTGTTTCCCCGATAGTAAGACACCCCCGATTGTAAGACGTACCGGGGGTGTCAGGGGGGTCGGCTAATGTAAGCCGTACCCTGAAAGTAAGCCGTACCCCGAAAGTCCATGCGAAGGGGGAAAGAAGGAGCAAGAGGCGGGGCGAAGCGGCGTCGCGTCAGAGGCCAGGCAAGAGGCATGCCGCGCAAGAGACGTGCCGCGGTCGGCCCGTTTGGCCGGCTGTGCGGTGGCCGGCGCGGCAGCACCCCTGACAGGTACCGTCGCCTCTCACAGGTACCGTTGCCCTACTGGGTGAAGAATTCTTTCGCGGTATGTCCAATATAAGACGTACCCCGAAAGTAAGACGTAGTAGGGCTTTTGGGGGACATTTTAATAGTACCAATTCTGCCTAATCAGCAGGGACGGTCTAAGGTAATTTTAAATGGTAGGCGAACATTATTTTGGCGCCCCCAAAAAAACATTATTTTGCCCCCCCCATGTGAAGCAAATATACAATTATAATATCACAATACCATTAGTAGTATTATATTGTATCAATGTATATACAATATATTATACCATACTCATACTATATTATGTCATAATTATATTATACTACATTACAATATAATCATATTATAATATAACTAGCTGTACCCGGCACGCGTTGCTGTGCCCTGTTTAGGAGATGCAAGAAAGTCGGATCATCCACGGTGTGCCCTCCTCTAAACTGCAGTTGGATGGAGTGTGGGTCATGGGGGCATGGTGTGCCAAGTTGGGTCTTTATTGGTCTTGGTCCTGGGCCACAGTGGTCTGTGGGGAATGATGGGTTTTGAAGTACTACAAATCCCATTTTCCATGGTGGTACTTCAAGTCCCATCATGCATGGTCGGGGCTCTGTGTGCCAAGGTAGGTTACTGTAAATTCAGGCCATACACAATGTCCAATGAGCTGAGGCCTAGTCGGGAGAATCAAGTTAATGAAGTCTTACTGTCAATTCAGAGCGTAAACAGCTTCCCAGTAAGCGAGGGCTAGTTAGGGGAAATCAGGTTAATGAAGCCTTACTGTCAATTCAGAGCGTAAACAGCTTCCCAGTAAGTGAGGGCTAGTTAGGAAAATCAAGTTAATGAAGCCTTACTGTCAATTTTGGGCGTGGTCTGTGATGTTTTGGGGTGTAAATTTTCGGTTGGAAGTGATTTGGGTGTTTGTGTTGGGGATTGGCTCAGGCCTTTTCCTTATTCTGTTTTGGCAGTTTATTATGGATCGGAATTTTCATGTTGGCTGGCCAGTGCAGCAGTTATGCAAATCCGTCCTTATTGGCAGCCAATCATGTTGTTCAGAATGTAGAGGCTGGGTGAGTCTTTGGCTGCCCCGGAGGATGCTGGTA
>JARBWK010003686.1:0-11868 GCA_030556195.1 Anolis apletophallus | reverse complement strand
CTTGTCGACCATCTCCTTAGACAGAGTAGACGAGCGTGGAAATGGAACTCTACAGTTTTATGAGAATTCTCACGTGCCAAATCGAACAAATGGAACCTGTTTCAGCGGCCTTCAATGGGCAACTGCACTTAATGAATTGCTCCAAACTGGATACACAGGTACAGCAGCAGCAGTTGAAATCTGAAAGGACATAAAGGAGTGGAAAATAAATCCTGTCCACTGATGTAAAATGGCTGTAAACTTTCTGAGTGCATCAACCTCTATGCCAAAAGCTTTCAGATGTTCTGGGGAAGAATGCCTAGATTTGTATGTTATAGTTGCGATTTTTTTAAAGATAATCTTGCCATTGTTCATTGCCGAAAGAGCAATATCATGCTAGTTAATGATAAATTGAACATGCTCTGGAGGAAAGTGCAGCAGGTAATGGAAGTGATTGTGGAATAGGACAGTTCAGAGAGTCTGGTGCAAGGCCCCAATTTGGTTTCAGCGAAGGAACAGAGGAACAGAAGTGTTACGTGACTAGGATCTTTACATTTCTAGCTCTTGTCACTGTTTGTACAACCAGTTACAGTGACCAAAGCTAAGCTGTTTCCAGGGGTGGCTGAACCATTAGGTGAATTAAGCATTTCCGTAGAGTGCCGCATCCCCAAGGGGTGCTCTTGAGGGGTCCCGGGGCACAGGAGAAGCAGGAGCAACAGCCCCCAAAGGGACAGTGATATGTAAGGGCTCGCCAAACCTGGTGCAACCTCGCCTCCGTCCTGGGATAAGCTCTTTCTTGTGACACCTTCAGGAGGAGGAGGCAAAGGACAAGCATGGTCCCTTCCTTCCTTCTCTTGCACCACAGGGCTTGCTTTTTCTTTCTTTGCCCATGAAAGCCCTGAAAGTGAATCCCTGATCCTCCCCCCCCCCGCCTTCTCCCTCCTTCCTTCCTTCCTTCAGTTCCTTCTCGTCGCTCAAGTTTTATCTGCAGTGTTTGTTTTTGTTGGCCAACCTAGAAAGATTGGCCTTTGTATTTTGTCATCTGAATGCTGACCAAAACATGAATCAGAAAAAGGGGTGGGGGGAGGCTTTGAATACAATTCTCCTGCTTCTTGGCGGGGGTTGGACTGGATGGCCCACGAGGTCTCTTCCAACTGTGATTCAGTGGGCCCTTCCACACAGCCCTATATCCCAGAATATCAAGGCAGAAGATTCCACAATATCTGCTTTGAACTGGCTTATCTGAGTCCACACAGAGATAGTGTGGAATTTCCTGCCTTGATGTCCTGGGATATAGGGCTGTGTGGAAGGGCTCTATTCTTATATGACCCTTCCGCAGCTCAGATGCCTTGCAAACTCAGGCTGGGACCCCTTCGACACAGCTGAATGAAATCCCACATTATCTGCTTTGAACTGGGTTATCTGAGTATACCCTGCTATATAATCTACTTTAGTGTTGATTTTATACAGCTGTATGTAAGGGGGCTCAGGTAATCCAGGCCCCTTCCATACAGCTGAATGAAATCCTACATTATCTGCTGTGAACTGGGTTATCTGAGTCCACATTGCCAGATAATCCACTTCAGTGTGGATTTTATACAGCTGTATGTAAAGGGCCTCAGATAACCCAGGCCCCTTCCACACAGCTGAATAAAATCCCACATTTTCCGCTTTGAACTGGACTATATGGCAGTGTGGACTCAGGGCCTTTCCATACAGCAATACAACCCAGAATATCAAGGCAGGTCATCCACAATATCTGCTTTGAAATTGGTTATCTGAATCCACACTGCCATATAATCCAGTTCAATGTAGATTTTATACAGCTGTATGTAAGGGGCCTCAGATAACCCAGCCCCCTTCCATACAGCTTAATAAAATCCCACATTTTCTGCTAGAATATATGGCAATATGGACTAGGATAACCCAGTTCAAAGCGGATATTGTGGGATTTTCCACCTTGATGTTCTGGATTATATAGCTGTGTGGAAGGGCCCAGAGAAGGCCTTTTCACTGCCATGGTTCAGTGGTATGGCATGACAGGAGTTGTAGGCACCAGCACTCTGCCAAAGAGTGCTGGTGCCTACCCAAACAACAAGGGCCATGATTCCAGAGCATTGAATTGTGGTGGTTCAATCAAGCAGTTCAGGTTGAAGTAGTTTGGTGCTTCAACTGCCATGGCTCCATGCTATGAAATCCTGGGATTTGTAAAAAGACTTGCTTGATTGCATATCATTGAGCTATGGCTGTTCAAGTGGTGCCAAACCACATTCATTCTACAGCATAGATGCACCCTGAGGCCCCTTCTGCACTGCACTTCTCTGTTACTAGCAAGCTCAAAGTCTGAAAAATCTTCTGAAGAGACAGCATGACCATGAAACTTTTGTGTAGTACTTGTAGACCAAAAATAACAACAAAAACTTAAAATTGTTGCTAAGTTTAATACAATATTTGCATTCTTAAAAAAGTTAATTTGTGTTAATTCTGTGTAATGTAACTATATGAACATAATGTTGTAAGTAAACTTCTGGTTTGTAAGGTAACTCTTTTATTCACCTCTACCTTCTACCTTTCATTTTTCAATTATTGGGGTGGTTTGGGGGGGGATACTGTTTGCTTACACTTGAACATTACCTAGGGCCAGCCCTGGCTGTTTTCCCCATTTATATGTCCAGCTGGCCACCCCTAGGCTATAAAATATTTCTGATGAATGAATAAAGACATGATACTGCAGAGAGTGATGTTAATATGTTTGTTTCTATCTTGGGTATTAGTCTACCACTCCTTCCTTTTATGATGCTCATGGAGGTGGGCGAGGATGGGTCACAACTTAGAATATACACAATACTCCTGGGTTTTCTTCATCCTCAGGTCAGCAGTTCAAATCTGGGGAGAGCGCAGATGAGCTCCCTCTGTCAGCTCCAGCTCCCCATGTGAAGACACAAAAAAACCCTCCCACAAGGAGGGTAAAACATCAAACATCCGGGCATCCTTTGGGCAACGTCCTTTTAGACAATCAATTATCTCATACCAGAAGCGACTTTCCGTTTCTCAAGCTGCTCCTGACACACACAAAAAATCCTGAAAGCAATTCAGGTGGATGAGTCAATAAGTCAATAAACAATAATTATCAAAAATAGTATCTATTCGCTAGTACATTATAACAATATATAATCCACAGTGGGATCAATGATTTGTATATATGGGTACAGCGATATTACACAGTGGTTAACTTCTCTTTGAGAAATAGCATCAAAGCACATTACAATTTATACAGTAAATAATACAAATGCATGAAATCATGGAACAAAGTATAGTATTCTGTGGGTGAGACAACAACATATGCTATCTCACGTCCTGTGTCCCTGTTAAAGAAAGAATCTCTGTAATTAAGGATGTAATCTGGCAGGGAACCAGGATAGAAGACCGTAATCGGACGGAGAAAGACTCCGGGACCGCTAAAGTGTGCATGTGCTGGTTCGTATGGGATGGAACCGCAAGGTAAGCAGGTCGTTGTAGTCAATGGTGACGCTAGCTCCGAAAGATGTGAGTAGTGCGCAGACGCGGCGTCGCTGCTATGGCTTGCCGCGAGGGAGTGTGGTCCTTGTAGTTTAAGTCTAGTTGGGCTAGCGTCTATGAAAATAACCAGGCTGCCGGTGCAGCGGAGGGAAAAGCTGCCCCACGTACGTCCCACCGTAGTGAGAGGGGGGGGTGCCTGACGGCAGGAGCTCACCCCCGAGCCGGCGGGAGGCCGTTTCGTCTTATGGACTTCTTCAGAGGCTTGTCTAGATGGGCGTCCTCAAATGAGTCAAGTCTGGATAATAACAGATAGTATGCATTAAGTTTACCCAAATGAATAGTGTAAGGGGAAGCATGTGGGGGTCAATAGTAACAATAGGAAAGTATTTAAATAGTAGACAAAACAAGAGTCCGCCTACACATTTTTTAATCGAGTTACTTGATATAATTTTCAATTACAACTACTTCAAATTCAATGGCCGATTCTATTTGCAGATAGACGGAGTGGCAATGGGGAGTAGTGTAGCTCCTACAGTAGCTAACATCTTCATGATCCACCTCGAGAAAAGAATGTTATTCGCAGAACATGCGGACCCATTAGTCACGAAAATACGAGCCTGTTATCGTTACATTGATGACTTGTATCTCATAATACAGGGCGACCTTGATGTAACCTTACTAAGTGACTGGCTAAATCAATGGCATGAAGCCATCACCATCACAACATCCCATGACAACCAGCAGATTAATTATCTCGATGTAACAACCTACATTCACAATGGCTCCATCCGGGTAAAAAACTATAGGAAGCCCATACAAAAGAATAGCTTACTCCATTATAAAAGCTTTCTCACACATAGCTTGAAAAACAACTTACCCTATGGCCAACTGTTAAGACTTAAAAGGAGCTGCACAGATGAAATACACTACACTCAAGAAGCGGACATACTTCTCAATAACCTTAGCCACAGAGGCTATCCAGATGCGATACTTAACAAAGCCAAGCAAAGGGCAGACCGTCTAGACAGACGAGCTCTCTGTCACGATGCAAGGACTCGGCCAGCCCCTTAATCACACACACAGAGACGGTAAACAGCTAACTAGTTTATTGTAGAATAAAGAACAAGTAAAAAGGCAATTGTCCAAAAGGTATTGAAAGTTCAGTTCAAAACAAAGAGTTCGTAGCAAAATCCAAAGGCAAAAGTCTAGGCAGTAGACTTGGCAAAAGCTCCGCAAACCCAAGCGGACAAGGAACAAGGCAGAGTACAAAACAAAACCCCAAGAAACTTCTTGACAAGATACGAGCCGCTGCTTGGCTCCGTGGTACTTGGCTCGCTACACTTCACTAGGTTAGAAGTGGCCGAGGTACTGAGGATCCGTTCCCACGGATCCTATACTTAATTCCCTTGGCGAGGACTCCGACGCTCTAGGCTTCTCCTCCAATCTGTGCTTCGGGCCCTCGCCCCCTTTGGCCGGTCTAGGCTGTGGTGCCAGCCCCTCCTGCTAGCCTCAATGCTCCGTCTCCTATCAAAGCTTTGACCTTGCCTCCCAGCACCTGGTTCCCTATCTTCGTGAGAGTCAAACTCCCCTTGCGCTTCCATGGACTCATCCTCCTCCGTTTCCCACATTCGTTCCTGTGACCCGAGCCCCCCCGGTTTCTCATAGCCTTCGCTATCACTGCTATCTGAATCCCTCTGACCTTCCACATTCTCGTCCGGGTCAGGCCATCCATCATCCCAGGCCAGACTCTCTGTGGGAGAAGAAGGCCCAGCTAACTCATTAACCCCTTCTTCCAATCCCTCCAAATCCTCCTCAGAATCTTCCTCAGCTGCCGCTGGTTCTAATGCGAGTGGGACCCCCGGTGCTGCCCCTTGCCCCCCAGGCACGAAAGGGAACTGGGTTGCTACACTCTCTTCCAACCTAAAACTAAAAGAGCTACCAACAGAATTGTGTGGCCTCTTACTTTGAGTCCACATAAAAACGAGTTAGTTAAAGTAGTCAAACGCTATTGGCCATTGATATCGAACATACAAGGTCTCGAAGAGTTCCCTATGTTGGCACACAAAAGAACTCAAAACTTAGGAGACATACTTTCCCACTCCGACTTACAGACACCCACTCTGAAGAGCAGCCTAGTGGTGGGCACGTACCCCTGCGGCTCCTGCAGCATTTGCAGACATATTAAACAACTCAAAACGGTGACTAGTTCCACCAACAATAGACAATTCAAGCTTAAATCTTATGCAAATTGCTTAACAAAAGGTGTCGTGTACCTGCTGGAGTGCAGCTGCACCTTGCAGTACACAGGTTACACCACAAGGAGTCTAAAAGAGAGGGCCTTTGAACACAAATCGAGAATAAAGTTGAAATCCACAGATTCCACGCTCTACTCTCACTGCACCTCCCACAATCACACATTTGATCAAATTAAAATCCAAGTTATTGAGAAGGTGAAATGCCCACCTCATAGTGACATAACTAACTTCCTAAAACAGAGAGAGACATACTGGATAGTACAGTTGGCCACAGAGAAACATAAAGGTGGTCTGAATGACCCTTTGACTATCAATGCTCTCCTTAACAAATAAGCATAGGCCCCTTTAAATCCTTACCTGACTACCTCTACTTAAACCTCCCTATGACTGACCCCCGGCACCATTTCCTGCCTATGGAATGGTCCGTCCTCCATGCGACTTGAAATAAGGTAAATACTTTCCTATTGTTACTATTGACCCCCACATGCTTCCCCTTACACCTATTCATTTGGGTAAACTTAATGCATACTATCTGTTATTATCCAGACTTGACTCATTTGAGGACGCCCATCTAGACAAGCCTCTGAAGAAGTCCATAAGATGAAACGGCCTCCCGCCGGCTCGGGGGTGAGCTCCTGCCGTCAGGCAACAGCCCCCCCAACCTCTCTCTCACTACAGTGGGACGTACGTGGGGCAGCTTTTCCCTCCGCTGCACTGGCAGCCTGGTTATTTTCATAGACGCTAGCCCAACTAGACTTAAACTACAGGGACCACACTCCCTCGCGGCAAGCCATAGCAGCGACGCCGCGTCTGCGCACTACTCGCATCTTTCGGAGCTAGCGTCACCATTGACTACAACGACCTGCTTACCTTGCGGTTCCATCCCATACGAACCAGCACATGCACACTTTAGCGGTCCCGGAGTCTTTCTCCGTCCTATTACGGTCTTCTATCCTGGTTCCCTGCCAGATTACATCCTTAATTACAGAGATTCTTTCTTTAACAGGGACACAGGACGTGAGATAGCACATGTTGTTGTCTCACCCACAGAATACTATACTTTATTCCATGATTTCATGCATTTGTATTATTTACTAAATAAATTGTAATGTGCTTTGATGCTATTTCTCAAAGAGAAGTTAACCACTGTGTAATATCGCTGTACCCATATATACAAATCATTGATCCCACTGTGGATTATATATTGTTATAATGTACTAGCGAATAGATACTATTTTTGATAATTATTGTTTATTGACTTATTGACTCATCCAACTGAATTGCTTTCAGTATATTTTAAGGTGTAAGGCCTTGCTTCACTACACACAAAAAATCACCAGTGACAATCATGATCATGTGGCAAGCCACAACTGAAGGCGCTATTATCCTGTTGCGCATCCACTTTACCTGCTTCATGCAATAAACATCTAAGTAGCTATAATTAATATAGAACAGTTATAGATGAGTAACTGTATAGAACAGTTACCTAGATGAGTAACTAGGTAACTGTTCCATATTCACAATATTTAGTCACATTTGTGTCCCCTCCTGATACGCTATTGCAGTATTTCCCAACCGGTGTGCCGCGGCACAGCAATCCTCAGGTGTGCCGTGGGAAATTGGAACCTCTTGAGCAGGGCTGCCCAGTCGATCCCGGGACTGAAGGAGGTCGATCCCAGCCGGATGGAGCCCTTCTCAGAGGAGGGCGGACTCTAACCCTAACCCACCCCCTCCCACGGCTTCGGCACTCCCAGCAGCTTCTCCAGGCTTGAGTATGGCAATGCCAAGCCAGTGGTGGCATAGGTAGCACAAGGCTGGCTTGGGACTGCCATCCTCAAGCCTGGAGAAGCTGCTGGTAGATCGGAAGCCAGAGGGGACGGAGCCAGGCCGTGCCAAGCCCCGCCCCCACCCCTCTCCAGCTTTGAGGAGGTAGGTAGATCTTTCTGACTTGGTTTTATTATAAGTAGCTCGCATGCTGAAAAAGTGTGGGCACCCCTGCTCTTGAGTCTTGAATAAGCCATGCCCCTTTATTCCCCGTGGGTCAATCCCATTGCAGTGGCCTTGAACTCCCACCCAGACCAAGATGGCGGAGGCGGCAGGACTGGAAGTGCCTTCCCTGAGGGAATGCCAGTGGAGCGGAAGTGCCTCGTCTCAGGTGATGCGGCAGCGGGTGTGCCTGGCGGTGTTGAGTTTGGCGGCAGGCCTGGCGCTGGTCCGAATGGCCGGGGCAGTGAAGCCCTTGAGCCTGAGCCTGGCCCTGGCTGGTGCCGCTGCCTCCGCCTTCACAGGCTTTCTCTCCTACCCGCAGCTCTACTGCCTCTTTGCCCACTGCTGCCATGACGCGGGGAACAACGGGGCCCGCCTCAGGGCAGGTGCACGAGCAGCCTACCAGGCCTCAGAGACTGTGACATGACGAGGAAGGAGCCTCATGGGCTATATTATTATTATTATTATGAACTATGTATTGACATATTATTTTCCCTTAGTATATGCTATTATATTGTTATATTATCAGTATTTTTCACAGTCATGGTGTATATTGTTATTGACTATGAGAGTAATGATAACAGTCAGGATTAACTCCTGTGTTTTACTGATAATATATTGTATGTACAGTACCTATAATATTTATATTATTATAATGTAATACGAGATAACACTTTAAAAAATAACACAATATTGAAATTATATATTTTATATTACTTGTAATAGTACTAATAATATTACAGTATAATGGTATAGTACAATATAGTAAGTTAGAGTGTCATTTTGTGTCATTTTGGTTAGTGGTGTGCCCCAGGATTTTGTAAATGTAAAAAATGTGCCGCGGCTCAAAAAAGGTTGAAAAACACTGCACTATTGTAGTATTTCACCCACAGCCGCAAACAGCATAGGAAGGGAAAGATCAGAGCTGTTCTCTTGAGAACCTCTTGCCTTCAGTTTGTGTCCCATTGCTCCACAACTGTAAGGAGGTGGATGTTGCTATGTGTATAAAAGTCTTCTGAGATAAATTCCAGGAGTACTATACAAAGTTTTGATTCAAGCCAGCATTCACAGCCAATATTATTGCTTTAACTACTAGTCCGGTTTTAAAACATTTTAATAAAACAGACTGTTCTGATGTTTTTTTAGGCAGAAAAACTAAAGATGATTGCAATCACTTTCTTGGCAGTGTTTTTATTTTTTAAAAGAACTAAAACACTCTGATTTAGTCCTTCTGGGCAGGAGGGCTCTTTTCAAGAAATGTTCTACTTCATGAAATGTGTGTAAGGTTTTATGCAACACAATCTCCATGGCCTCTCTTTGGAGTTCACAAATAAGACAGAAATCCAATCTTTCAAATAGGTGATTACATCCTAGCTGATCATTGCCCAACTCATCTCAGACCTGTGACGGTTTGTTGTTCACGGCCTATAGAATAAGACTCTTGGTTAAAATGTGAGCCAATGTGTTAATTCATTATTACATTCATCTTACATTCATCACACCATCAGTATTATTATTATTATTATCAGGAGAAACAACAACATCCGAAATCCAAGAGATCCCTTGCCTTAGCCAAAGCCCTTTACATTAAAAGAGACTGGTACCAGTTTGAAACCACTTCTTTCCATGGGATAATATTGTTCTGCACCAAACCCCATATGATACAAGAGACTGCTGATGACTGAGCAATGAAATAGGATGGGAAACTTTGATGGTTCCCATTCCCCCTGTTTTTCAATTGTAAACATGGGAGTAAAGTGTGATAAGAGACGGGAGCTATGAGCACAATTGCTGGCCCATGTTCTGAGTTCCCTCCTTTTAAGACATTTCTACCTCTCTTCAACCCTGGAACACTTGATGAGCTCTGTGCCTCTCCATGCTTGAAAAGAGGCTGAAGCGTCCTAAGTGAGGAAAATTTGTCAATGTGATGAGGTTAGATTGCTAGTTCCCATCTCTCAGGACACTTCTGCCTCTTTTCAACCATGGAGGGCTATGCATGACTGCCAGAAGTAGTTTAACTCATGTGATGAGCTCTGTGCCTCTCCATGCTTGAAAGGAGGCTAAAATGTCCGACGACTGGGAAATTTCTCAATGTGATAAGGTGTGAGTTCTGCCCCAAAGTGTACCATAGCCAATAAAGCTGTTACAATTGCAGAATTATATGATTCCTATAAAGAACATCAATTAGCAGCTTGGCCACAACATTTTGGACCCACTGAAGCTTCTGGTTTCCCAAAAACAGCACTACAGAGGACGTGTTACAATAATCCAAATGGGAGGTTATCAAGGCATGTATTACCATAGCCAGATGTGACTTCTCCAGGAATTGGAACAGCTGGAGTACTTGTTTTCACTGCGCAAACACACTCCTGGGAACTGTTGAAGCACAGGCATCAAGACTCAGATCTAAGTCCAAATGATAGGGAACATAATATGAATATAGGTTTATATTTATTTATAGAGATACACTATATTTAAACCAATTTTAATTAACATGATATTGACTATGATATTGACTGGATAATGAATTAAAGAAACAAATCAACAATGATATTGACTATACCATTGTCTCTAGTGAATTTCATTTCTTTTTCCATTAGCTTTAGGGGATTTAGCAGTTAGCTGCAAAATTTTGCTAGTGAACGGCAGTGGAAGATTTGTTTTTAAAAATCTAGACTACTAGAGCCTACAAAATAAATAAGACTTAGGGACCCTCTCATATCTTTCAACTGTCCCAATTTGGCAGAGACACTTCTGATGTGGTTTGAAAAATATTTGGATTTCTAAAGCAAAATTTACAACTGGAAATATAATTGGCTATTGGATCCTTCCTGATCCCCTATAATCTTATAGTATGGGCATGTATAGTATTTTACAAAGTAGTATTTTTGTTTTTTGCATGGATACTAATTTATATTTGCCAAATTATTGTTTTTAATATAGTAGTTTAACAGGTTTAGGGAGTTTAAAGTGCCTATGATTTTAAGATGGTTTACAGAATAATCCTATATATGAGTTGACACAAGTAGGCTCCAAGAAGTATAGCAGAGCTTACTTTCAGCATAGCACAGGCCATCTCAAACTGCAGTATAGTTGCCACCTGTACCGTATTATACGGGACATCCTGTATTTTTGCTTTGAATTTCGTGTTCCATATTTTCAGCTCCTGTTCCGTATTGACAGGACAGGACAGGTGGCAGCAGGAGGCGAGGCCAGACCAGCAGTGAGCACCACCGCACCATCAGCAGCTTCTCCGCGGCGCTTGTGCTTGTTCGCTCACCTTGCACTCACTCACAGGCACAGCAGGCAACAGAGCAGCCCCAGCAGCGACACGCCTGCCCGGCCACAGTGGTGCCTTGCTGCACCGCCAGGCTAGCATCCACCTTCTTCCTAGCCTATGGCGGGCTCCGCTCATGTCAGCCGATGAGTGTAGGCCACCACAGAGCATGTACATGGGAGAGAGGCGAGAGAAGCAGAGACACCACAAGGTTGAGCTGAGAGCAGGATGACACCAAGAGAGCAAGAGAGAGAGAGAGCCAGGCCCAGAGCTGTGAGAAGATTCCATTCAAAATGTTGGAACCCTTGAGCTAAGTCAAATGTTAAATACAGATGGGGACTTCCGGGTGAGCGAAGATGGCTGTAGGTCGGGAAAAACAGGGGCTCCTGTGATTCCAACCCTCGGTAGTCGTCAGGTCGAGCGAAAGCTCCCCTCTCCCGGTGGATCGAAACCGGGAGGGACGCAGAAGCCGATAGGTGCCTGGCTCTCCCAAATCTCTCCCCCAAAAAGGGGTGAAGGGACAGGGAGCCGGCACTGAGGGCAAGCGGACGACACGGGGGGAAGCGGCCCCATAAGGGACCGCAGAAACTACATGCCCCGCTCACCAAAAACACTACGAACTGAAGACTGAAGAAGGCGAATGCCACCAGGGGAAACGTAAGTTTCCAAAAGGGACTATTCCTCTCTAAGTGGACTTACAACTAAATATGGGACTTAAGAAATAAATAAAAGAAACTAAGAAAACCCAGTGACTTAATCAAGCCAAAATCATAGCAAAAGAATTGGCTCAGCTATCCAAACCGGCCGGTTGGGGGAAGGTCTATAAAGAAGAAAGGAAAATAAGTAATCAAA
>JARBWK010003685.1:0-11873 GCA_030556195.1 Anolis apletophallus | reverse complement strand
TTTTTAGTGGTGAACACTAGGTGGCGCTGGTGCTTTGCTTCTACAGTGTTGCTAAAGTTCTGGTGGTGAACAATTAGGTGGCGCGACTGGTGCTTTGTTTCTACAGTGTTGCTAAAGTTCTGGTGGTGAAACATTTCAGAACTCTAAGAAAACTTTCAAAATTCCATTATAAATGGCAGTTCCTAATTGGTTCTGTCTAAAATCGCCAATAATGAAATAATAATGAGGTTATAAAGTTTTCTTAGGGAGTTCTGAACTTGTCACACAGAGCCCCCATGGCCAGCAAAAATATTGAAGGTCTTTGGAGAAATTTCACCTTGATTTGGTGGAGTTGTAGTTCACCTGCATCCAGAGAGCACTGTGAACCCAAACACTGATGTATTTGAATCAAACCACGCACACATACCTGATAAGCTGAAATATGATTGCTGGAGGAGGAGGGATTTGGGGAACTGAACTTCCTTTCTGGAGTTGTAGTTCACCCACAACCAGAGAAACTGTGACCTCCACTGATAATGGACTCGGACCAAACCCCATGACTCAACTGGAGAGGTTTGAGGGGCTGGATTCACCATAGGAGTTGTGGTTACCTACAGCCAGAGAGCACACTGAAACCTCACCACTGATGCATCTAGAGCAGGGGTGCACACTTTTCAGCACGCGGTGAGCTATAATAATAAACCAAGTCAGAAAGATCTACCTACCTCCTCCAAGGCTGGAGAGGGGGAGGCGGGGTTTGGCACGGGCCTGGCGCCCTCTAGCTCAACTCTACCAGCAGCTTCTCAGGCTTGAGGATGGCAGGTGCAGAAGCCAGCCTTGTGCTAGCTATGTCACCACTGGCTTAGCATTGCCATCCTCAATCCTGAGAAGATGCAGGTAAGCGGAGCCAGAGGAGGGCGGAGCCAGGCCGTGCCAAGCCCCTCCCTCCCTCTGGCTTTGGAGCTCCCAGCAGCTTCTCCAGGCTTGAAGATGGCAAATGCCAAGCCACTGGTGGCATAGCTAGCACAAGGCTGGCTTGGCATTTGCCATTCTCAAGCCTGGAGAAGCTGCTGAGAGTGGTGCACAGGGCGGTGCCAAGCCCCGCCACCTCCCCTCTGGCTTTTTGGAGCTCCCAGCAGCTTCTCCAGGTTTGAGCCTGGCTTGGCATTGCCATCCTCAAGCCTGGAGAAGCTGCTAGTGCCGGCTCGAAGGGAGGGGGCGGGGCTTGCAGCAGCCCGCCCCCTCTGAGCGCCCCATCCAGCTAACCCACCTCCTTCGCTCCGGGATCGGACTGGTCGATCACGATCGACTCCCTGGGCCCTCCTGATCTAGAGCAGTGCTGTCCAACTCTGGCGGGTCCAGGGCCGGATAAGAGGGTCACTGATGACCTGCGGGGCGCTCAGGCCCCGCCCCAGGCCCCCGCCCCAGGCCCCGCCCTTCCTGGGAGCCGCCGAAAAGGAGGAGTAGGCGGCGCCAAAGAGCAGCGCGTCACAGGCCCCTGGCGTGGGCGCGCTGCTCTGGCACCACCTCACCTCTTTAGGCCCCCTCCTTCCTGGGCCGGGAGCCACCGGGGTGAAGGCGCGCCAAGAGCGTCACAGGCCCACGTGACGTGGCGCTGCTGGCGCCACCTCTGCCCTTTTTCTCGGCGGCTCTGCCCTGCTGGAGGGTGCCGGGGCAGAAAGGCGGTGCCACGGTGTTACATAGCTTTGGCGTGACGCGCTGCCCCTGGCACATCGCTTACTCCTCCACCGGCGCCCCCTTCCTGGGCCGGGGGAGCTGAGGGAGGTAGGCGGCGCCAAGAGCAGCGCGTCACGCCAGGCCTGTGACGCGCTGCTCTTGGCGCCGCCGTCTACGCGGCCCTCCGGCCTAGGAAGGAGGGGCGCCGGGAGGAGTAGGCGGTGCCAGGGGCGCGTCCGCCTGTGACGCTGCCGTTGGCCACCGCCTTCTACCCACTGCGCCCCTCCCAGGTAGGAGGGGGCGCCGAAAAGGAGGAGCTAGCTCTCTTCCTCCCTCCCCTGCCCGCCTCCCCTCCCCGGCCGCCTTTTAAAAAAAATTTTTTAAAAAAATTTAAAAATGGCTGAGGGCATAGGTGGGGCAGTGTCCAACAGGCTATGGGGCCGGATTCGGCCCCGGGGCCGCCAGTTGGACAGCCCTGATCTAGAGCAAACCTGCCCAACATAACAAACTTTAAGTACTGGTGGAGTTTTTTGGGAATTCAAACTGAGAATATGAGTTGTAGTTCACCCGCAACTTTATTTTTTTGTGTATAGTTAAAAATTGGCTTTTTCAAATGACACAAGGTAGCCAAGCTAGTATGGAATAAAAACACGTGGAAAAAATGGGAAATGTCTTTACCAGTAAGTTTGATTTAAACCACGAGAGGGAGCTGAATCCATTCTTTTCTATACACACATTGAACAGAGCTTGCTTTGCTGCTTTGCTTTACTATCTATGGATTTTACACTGCTGTTGTGGCTAGACAAACATGCTCTTTACAAATACATTCAGTCTAATGCACTAAAAAACACCTTGAGTTCCTGCAGTTTCCTGCCCAGAAAAAATCCTGTTTCCTGCCTAAAAATACAATGTGTGAATTGTGTGCAAAGCAAGCCCTGCAATGCAATAGCACCACATTGGGAACAGCATTGGTGAAATTCCAGAGAAAACCCAACATCCGCACTGTCGTTCCCAGTCTTGAAGGCCATAAAAGGGATAGTTTGTTAAACCATATTTCAGCGGATGTGAATTTATTCTCTTTTTAAATTTTAAAAAAAAAAATATTTTATTTTTTTATTTTTTAAAAAAATAATTTTATTTTAATTTATTTTCTAATCCAAGTAGAAAACCCATTTTTTTGCAGTATGTTTTGTTTCTTCTCTCTAGCCTACTCGAAGCCGCAAGTGCTGACCCATCAA
The DNA here is from genome assembly GCA_030556195.1 of Anolis apletophallus. Classification (NCBI taxonomy): domain Eukaryota; kingdom Metazoa; phylum Chordata; class Lepidosauria; order Squamata; family Anolidae; genus Anolis; species Anolis apletophallus. Next base: position 8,979 of record JARBWK010003685.1, on the reverse strand, counting down.
TATCTTGAGCCCGAGAGAGCCAAAGACCTGAGCAAATCCAGCCCTCTCCTGCTCTCAGAGGTAGGACCCGTATGGATTCTTATTTATTTACTAGCTTGGGGACCCGGCGGTGCCCGGTTATTTGAGAAAGGCATTGTGTGTCAAGGTTGGTCTTTGGTACTTCAAGTCCCATCATCCACCCTCCTCCAAACTGCAGTAGAAGATAGAGTGGGTCAAGGGGGCTCTGTGTGTCACGTTTGGTCTTGATCATTCATTGGATGAGGGTTGCAGCGGTCTCGGAAGGTGAGTGAAGGTACTTCAAGACCCATCATCTGTGCTCCATACTCCTTGAAACAGCACCAGGATGTAGAGTGGGTCAAGGGGGCTCTGTGTGCCAAGTTTGGTCTGTATTGGTCATTGGATGAGGGTCGCGTTGTTTTCAGGAAGTGAGTGAAGGTACTGCAAGTCCCATCATCCATGGTCCATCCTCCTTCAAACTGCACCAGGATGTAGAGTAGGTCAAAGGGGCTCTGTGTGCCAATTTTGGTCTGTATTGGTCATTGGATGAGGTTCGCGTTGTTTTCAGGAAGTGAGTGAAGGTACTGCAAGTCCCATCATCTGCTCCATCCTCCTTCAAACTGCACCAGGATGTAGAGTGGGTCAAGGGGGCTCTGTGTGCCAAGTTTGGTCTGTATTGGTCATTGGATGAGGGTCGCGTTGTTTTCAGGAAGTGAGTGAAGTTACTGCAAGTCCCATCATCCATAGTTCATCCTCCTTCAAACTGCAGCAGGATGTAGAGTGGGTCAAGGGGGCTCTGTGTGCCAATTTTGGTCTGTATTGGTCATTGGATGAGGGTCGCGTTGTTTTCAGGAAGTGAGTGAAGGTACTGCAAGTCCCATCATCCATGGTCCATCCTCCTTCAAACTGCAGCAGGATGAAGAGTGGGTCAAGGGGGCTCTGTGTGCCAATTTTGGTCTGTATTGGTCATTGGATGAGGGTCATGTTGTTTTCAGGAAGTGAGTGAAGGTACTGCAAGTCCCATCATCCATAGTTCATCCTCCTTCAAACTGCAGCAGGATGTAGAGTGAGTCAAGGGGGCTCTGTGTGCCAGTTTTGGTCTGTATTGGTCATTGGATGAGGGTCGTTTTTCAGGAAGTGAGTGAAGTTACTGCAAGTCCCATCATCCATGGTCCATCCTCCTTCAAACTGCAGCAGGATGTAGAGTGAGTCAAGGGGGCTCTGTTTGCCAAGTTTGGGCCTGGTCTGCAATTTGTAGGGGCTACAATGTTCTGTGGAAAGTGAATCGGGTGAAGGTACTGGAAATCCCATCACATGTGGGCCATCCTGCCATAAACCCACCAGGTTGTAAAGTGGGCCATTGGGCCTCTGTGTGCCAAGTTTGGTCCTGATTTGTCATTGGTGTGGGCCACAGTGCTCTAAGGTTTATCTCTTCTTTTGTAGAGTGTCTTCCAAGAAAGCCAAGACAATATTTTCTTTCATTTCCCCATTTTATCATTCCCATAATCCCATGAGGATGCAGTGACTGGTCCACACTGGGGTAGAATGGGGATTTCAGTCTCGGCCTCCCTTCTCTCCAGGTCCAGCACTTTAACCCAGCGGTTCCCAAACTCTAGTCCTCCAAGTGTTTTGGACTTCAACTTCCCAAAGCTTCAGCTGCCAATGACCAGGGATTCTGGGAGGTGAAGTCCAAAACACTTGGAAGGGCAGAGTTCGGGAAGCGCTGCCCGAGTCAGTATGCGGAGAGTGGACCTTGTGCAGCCATGTGTTCACACCCTTGTGTCAGGCCCGGATTACCCGTAGGGCCAACGAGGCCATGGCCTAGGGGCGCGAGCCGAGGGGGCGCAAATCACGGTCCAAAAAATTAATTAATTAATTAATTAAAAATGTTATAAAATAATTTTAAAAATTGTGCGCGATTGGCTCCTGCGCCTGGTATCCAAAAGAAGGAAGGCAGGGAGGAAGGAAGGGGGCTCCCTCCTCGGCGCCCTGCAGACAATGAGCCGGAGCCAGCCCCCACGTGACCTGGCAGAGGGCGCACCACGTGACCAGGGCTCCACATGAGGCAGCAGCAGCAGCATGAGGAGGAAGAGGAGGAGCATGCCCCGCGGCTGAGAGGCTGGCGCTGCCGCGCATCCCAGCATCCCCCGCGGCCTCGAAGGCGGCTCTGCGGCCTCGCGCTGGGTGCGCGGAGGGCAGCGGCTGCAGAGAGTCGGGGCCTTTCTCCGCCTCGGGAGCCAATCGCAATGCCCCTCCTCTTCCTCCTCATGTTGTTGCTGCTGCTGCCTATGAGGAGGAAGAGGAGGAGCATCGCGACCGGCATGGGCTGAAGGAAGAGGCCCCTCCGAGGAGGCCTCTTCCTTCAGCCCATGCTGGTCGCGATTGGCTCCTGAGGTAGAGGAAGGCCCAACTCTCCGCAGCCGCTGCCCGCCGTGCACCCGGCGCGAGGCCGCTGGGACTGCCGGGCTGCGGTGGTGGCGCTCAGCCTCTCAGTCGCGGGGCATGCTGGGACCCGTAGTTCTTTGGGATTGCCGGATGCGTGTTCCGAGGCGTGGGAGGAGCCTCAGCAGTGAGTGGATGGATGTTGGGGAGAAGAGGAGGAAGGGCTGAGGGGAGCCGGGGAAATGGGGATAGGCCTCTCTAATGCGCAGCACAAGAGTGGGAGGGGGCGTAATTGAAACTGTGGCCTAGGGCGCCAAAAGGTGTTGATCCGGGCCTGCCTTGTGTTTGATTTGCAGACGGAATCGGATACTGCTTCCGAGATCAGCTTCCAGTTCTATCGACACAAGAAGTCTCCGGCGTGAGGAGCCACTCACGGATATGGCCTCCGCTCTCGGTATGTTCCCAACAGGTTTCAAAAGGTCCCAGTTCATTGGCTTTGTTGGCTGGGGCTGCTAATAGCGGGAGAGTTCTTTAAAGATCAGACTAAATCCAGAACGGATTGATCAACAAGGCATCAGAGCTATATCAGCTGCTACTGAACTTCTGCCAGTTCAGTTTGTAATGAGTGGCTTGTTCTGAAATGCAGTTCAGAGCCAAGGGATACGAAGTGGTCATGGGTGCTAAGACGTTCTGGGAACTGTGGTCCAATTCTCTTAAATGGTGGCTCGATGAAACCTATTGGAGAAGAACCACGTGTTCCACAAAGTCACCTTCTCCTCCTTCTCCTGCAAAACATTTCCTGCATGTAAAACATCGCTTCCCCCATTAAGCAGTTACTGAATCATAATAATTCTGAATATAAATCTCCTTTAACTCCACAAGAAGACCTTTCTCCCTGGAGGAAGGGGCAGAATCATCGAGATTTGAGTGTACATTATTTCGTCCCATCTGGTCTGTCGATATGAAGACCCCAATTGTGACCCTCCTTTCTTCCCTCTGGACAGGTGAGTGGAAGTGTTTTGAGCGTCTACAGTGGCGATTTTGGGAGTGTTGACGCCAGAGAACAGTTCAGTTCGCCTTGGATTCTGATGAGAACTGACGAGATTTTTCGTCTCCCCAGTGCAAGGACCACCCAGCCATCGTGGGCGAGAAGAAAGATAGACGGACCCGTAGTGGAGTCTGAACTGTTGTGTGCCCATATCTGGAAACAGTGTTGAGAAGGCGTGAAGAACCATCCTCTAGAAGTCTGCTGAATTTGGATGGTCTAGTGCAGGGGTGCTCACACTTTTTTCAGCATGGGAGCTACTGATTAAAAAACCAAGTCCCAAAGTCCTTGCCCAGAAATGTAAAACGTTATAACTATTTTCTTATTTATTTATATTTATTATTCATTTTTATGTACCGCTCTTCCAGCAGGCTCGGGGCAGTTTATAAATGAAGGTAAAACATCAACATTTCAATTTATGTAGCAATATAAAACAGAGCATAAAAATACATCCAACCACCCCATTTCTCCCACACTGCCATATTACCACACATATTATCAGCCAGAAAGTAAGAACAGAGGCTTTTTTGAACTGCAAGGCTGTCATAGAATACTCAGCAAGGTAGACAAAGGGCATGCAAAATACATCCAACACCCCATTTCTCCCACACTGCCAGGCCACACATGCCAGAAAGAAGAGAGGCTTTTGAACTGGTAAAAATACTCAGCAAGGTAAACAAAGGGGCATGCAAAAATAGATCCATTTTTAAACATGAGAAATACACAAAGAGACATTTTTAAACATGAGAAATACACAAAGGAACAATCAAGCACCCACCCCAAAGTAAAAAGACCGACCTTTGAGATGCGGTAAGGAAATGACCCCAAAGCGTCCTTCTTCTTCTCCTCCGTCGTTGCTCTATTTCCACGCGCCAGCATGCGTGCCGCCTCAAGAGCTCACGAAAAGTCCGAGGGGCAGAATGGGCTCTTCTGCGCATGCGCGGGCCAGCCATGCATCGTCATCCAGGCCCGCCCCTTTGGTCTCCTACGACTCTGAGTGGCTGGAGAAGGACGGACGGAGGAGGAGGAATCGAAAAGAGGGGGGCCCATTCTGCCTCTTGGACTCTGGGCTTTTGGAGGCAGCGCGCAAGCAGGAGCGGGAGGAGCAACGACGGAGGACTTCTTTGCAGCGTGCAGGGCGTGTGAAGAGGACCAACAGCAAAAAAACCTGGTCACCAGGATGAGGCCTGAAGATCACCCTGGTGATCGCGATCACTATTCTGAGCACCCCTGGTCTAGTGTGCTGATTCTTGGTTATAATGGTTCTACAAACTTTGATGTTCCAAATGGCTTGAACTTCAACTCCAGAGGTTCTGATCAATGTGACTAGTGTAAAGTAGTTCTGGAAGCTGAATTCCTAATTGTCTAGAGCGGTAGTTCTAGAGACCATTTTCAGTGGTTCTCAACTTCTGGTTCTCTAGACTAGTGGTTCTCAACCTGTGGGTCCCCAGGTGTTTTGACCTTCAACTCCCAGAAATCCTAACAGCTGGTCAATTGGCTGGGATTTCTGGGAGTTGTAGGCCAAAACACCTGGGGACCCAGGTTGAGAACCACTAGTCTAGAGCAGTGTTTCCCAATCGCTGTTCCGCGGCACACTACTGTTCCGTGACGGATCATCTGGTGTGCCGCGCAAACGTCTCCCCCTTTCTTCCCCCTCCTGCCTGTTGCTGCTGCTTGGGGGAGGAGGTGAAGGAAGGGCCAGGCGGCGAAGAAGAAGGGGCTGGGGTGCCGCCTGCTTTGGCCGTTTCCCTTCCGCGTGCCAGCCCATCCCAGCTGCTAGGGATGGCCTGGGCACCTCGGGGAGCCTCAGAAGAAAGGCTCCCCGCAGGGCCCAGGCCCTGCCTGGGAGCCGAGTTTGGCCATCTCGCATCTTCCGCCGAGCCCGGCAGGAGACGCGCGCCGGCCAAACCCAGCTCTCAGGCACAGCCTATTCCCTAGGCTCTCCCTCCGCTTGTGAGGGAGACCCTGGGGAAACTGAGGAAATCTTGAGCCCTGGCTGCTTCCAAAGTGCGCTTTGGAAGCAGCCAGGGCCCAAAATCCATCTCCCCTGTTTCCTTGCAGGGAGCCTTCTGGTTTGCAGCTCCACCAAGCCCGCGAAGCCGCAAACCGGGAGAATGGCTCCCCACAGGGCCCAGGCCCTGCCTGAGAGCCGAGTTTGGCCACCTCGCGTCTTCCGCCGAGCCCGGCGGGAGACCCGAGCTGGCCAAACCCGCTCCCAGGCAGGGCCTGTTCCTTGTGGGGAGCCTTTCTCCCGGGTTTGCGGCTCCAACAAGCCGTCGGAGCTGCAAACCGGGAGAACGGCTCCCCGCAGGGCCCCACCCCTCCCTCCTCTCCCTCCTCTTCGGTGCGCGCGAAACCACTCTTGGCCTCCCTTTGGCTCCCTGTCTATTTTCCCCAAACTCCATCTGTGTTCACATTTGGGCATATTGAGTATTCATGCCAAGTTTGGTCCTGATCCAACATTGTTTGAGTCCAGAGTGCTCTCTGGATATAGGTGAACTACAACTCCAAAACTCAAGGTCAATTAACGATATGTATGACTGTGTTAGAGTGTCATTTTGTGTCATTTTGGTTGGTGGTGTGCCCCAGGGTTTTTTAAATGTTAAAAGTGTGCCGCGGCTCAAAAAGGTTGGGAAACACTGGTCTAGAGAACCAGAAGTTAAGAACCACTGAAAATGGTCTCTAGAGTATTTTTGTGTATTTCTGAGGGAAAAAATGCCTAGAACTGGACAGTTGCAGAATAAAGCAGAACTGTTACAGCAGGCCCTCCCCTTTTGTAGGAACACAGAAATGCCCCAAAAATGGAAAACTGCAAAAAAAAACCACAACAATTTAATGCTTCTTTTAGAACAAAATTCTCTTTGTTCAACTCACATTGGTTAGCTTTGTCTCATTTTCATCTGTATCTGTATACCTTAATAAAGCGGAATGTTTGTATGTGTGCGGAGGGCGGAAGGGCAGATATGTGGCAGCTATTTGCATAAAGTCCTTTGATTGGCCAGCCTTGGCACTCTAAAATTCTAAGGCACCAGACAGGGGGCATTGATAGCCACTGATTAGCCAGCATCCCAGAATCCAGGCCTCTACATTCAAACAACAGGATTTCTTCCCACTGAGGGGAAAAAATGCACCATCAACATTCCCTCCCCACTTGGCTCTGTGAAAACAAAATGGATTCCTGTTCTCTCCTCCCCCTCAGCTTTTAGAAAACGGCTGCCTGCCATTCCGCCTTTTAAAGTTACCAATTACCAGCAGAGCAGGCCAGAACATTACAGGCCCCAAAAGAGAGTTTAGGGCAGGATGGGCCACGAATTATGGGATTTGCATCCCAATTCACTTCCCAGAAAACACTGTAGCCCCTACAAATCACAGACCAGGCCCAAAATTTACAGTAAGGCTTCATTAACTTGATTTTCCTGACTAGGCCTCAGTTAATAGGACATTGTGTATGGCCAGGCCCCAAAAGAGAGTTTAGGGCAGGATGGGCCACGAATGATGGGATTTGCATCCCAATTCACTTCCCAGAAAACACTGTAGCCCCTACAAATCACAAACCAGGCCCAAAATTTACAGTAAGGCTTCATTAACTTGATTTCCCTGACTAGGCCTCAGTTAATGGGACATTGTGTATGGCCTGAATTAACAGTAACCAACCTTGGCACACTGAGCCCCTATGACGCATGATTCATTCTACTGCAGTTTGGAGTAGGGAGGACCATGGATGATGGGACTTGAAGTATCATCACAGGTTATGAGCTTTGTAGTACTTTCAAACTCTTCATTCCCCACAGACCAAGGCAGCCCTGAACCACAAGACCAAACTTGGCACACAGTACCCCCATGACCCACACTCCATCCTACTACAGTTTAGAGGAGGATGGACCATGAAGGGTGGGATTTCAAGTACCTCCATTCACTTCCCAAGCCCGCTGCGACCTTCATCCACTGCATAATCATGACCACACTTGGCACAAAAAGCCCCCATGACCCAATGGACGTCCTGATGCAGTTTGGAGGGCGGACCACGGATGATGGGACTTGAAGTACCTCCACTCACTTCCCAAGACTGCTGCGACCCTCATCCAATGAATGATCAACACCAAACGTGGCACTAAGAGCCCCCATGACCCACTCTACATCCTGGTGCTGTTGGGAGGGGGATGGACCATGGCCAATGGGACTTGCAGTACCTTCACTAACTTCCTGAGACCACTGCAAGCCACATACACATCTAATAGGAACCAACCTTGGCTCACAATGCCTTCCTCAAATAACCCGGGCACCGCCTGGTCTTCAGCTAGTCATGAAATAAAAGTAGGCTATAAACAAATAATACAAGACTAACTCATTGGCACTTGAGGCCGATCATGGAAGTGTGTTGGAGGACCTAGAAATGCCTTGAGAACTGTGTTCTGTCCTTCAGTGCAGCTCTATGGCCCACGTCTCCTGGCTTGCCTTGAATGCTGACTCAGTCTCTTTTCCAGGTACGTCAAGACCTACCTCCTTCCCGACAAAGCACGGATGGGGAAAAGGAAGACCTCCGTGAAGAAGAGGACCGTCTCCCCCATTTACAACGAAGTCTTGCGGGTAAGGGATAAAGACCAAGCAGGGCCTGAATCCATTTTTATGCAGCGGGGCAAAATTTCCCTGCCGGAGTAGAGATGATAGATTGCGCTCCTGCCAAGAAAACCCCATGAGAGGGTTGCCGTAGAATTGGCAGGCGTCTGATGTTGACAATAACAAAGCCTCCAAATAACAAGGCTATTGTTTCCTCTCTCTCTCTCTCTCTCTCTCTCTCTCTCTCTCTCTCTCTCTCTCTTTCCCTAGTATAAAATAGAGAAAATGGTTTTGCTGATTCAGAAACTGAACCTCTCTGTCTGGCACAACGACCCTCTTGGGCGGAACAGTTTTCTGGGCGAGATTGAGGTCGACTTGGCTGGCTGGGATTGGCAGAACAACAGGCTGAACTGGTACATGCTGAAACCCCGGGTAAGCCCTTTCGGTGGATGTCCTATGTCAGGGCTGTCCAACAGGTGGCCCGGGGGCCATACACGGCCCCCAAGCCCCTTCCCTATGGCCCCCTAACCCCCTGCAAGACATCAGTTTTTGGTTTTTTTTTTTAAAAAAGGGAAAAAAATCCAAAAAAATTCGTCGTGGAGGGGGGGGGCGGTGCGAGTGAGGAGGCGGCGGAGGGCAGCCACGCCAGATGCCCTGGGGCGGGACTTCCCCCCGCCTGTTCCTCGCTCGTGCAGGGTCGCTCGCGGGCTTGCGCGCCAGGACGGGATCGGCGAGCCGCCCTCCGCCGTGTCCCTAGCTCTTGCAGCGGCCGCGCCTAAAGATAAGCTCCGGGCTTACCTTCCTTCAGGCGGCCGCTGCAAGAGCTAGGGACACGGGCGAGGGCGGCTCGCCGTTTCGTATGGCGCGCGCCCCTTCTTGCGACCCGCCCCTTTTCGGCAGGGCTGGTGACGTCAGGCGTGGCCGAAAAAGGGGCAGGCCACGCAGGACGCTGGGCATGCCTGCCAGGGCGGGAGCGGCCCCGCCCCGCGAGTGGCCAC
>JARBWK010003684.1:0-11873 GCA_030556195.1 Anolis apletophallus | reverse complement strand
TCTGCCTTCATGCAGGGAAAGCACAGGCCTAATAATAATAATAATAATAATATATTAGGGGTCCTCCAAAGGCCATCCAGTCCAACCAACTTCTGCCTTCATGCAGGGAAAGCACAGGCCTAATAATAATAATAATAATAATAATATATTAGGGGTCCTCCAAAGGCCGTCCAGTCCAACCAACTTCTGCCTTCATGCAGTGAAAGCACAGGCCTAATAATAATAATAATAATATATTAGGGGTCCTCCAAAGGCCATCCAGTCCAACCAACTTCTGCCTTCATTCAGGGAAAGCACAGGCCTAATAATAATAATAATAATAATAGAATATTAGAGTGGGAAGGGGTCCTCCAAAGGCCATCCAGTCCAACCCCCTTCTGCCTTCATGCAGGGAAAGCACAGGCATAATAATAATAGAATATTAGAGTGGGAAGGGGTCCTCCAAAGACCATCCAGTCCAACCCCCTTCTGCCTTCATGCAGGGAAAGCACAGGCATAATAATAATAATAATAATAGAATATTAGAGTGGGAAGGGGTCCTCCAAAGGCCATCCAGTCCAACCCCCTTCTGCCTTCATGGAGGGAAAGCACAGGCCTAATAATAATAATAATATATTAGGGGTCCTCCAAAGGCCGTCCAGTCCAACCAACTTCTACCTTCATGCAGGGAAAGCACAGGCCTAATAATAATAATAATAATAATAATAATATATTAGGGGTCTTCCAAAGGCCATCCAGTCCAACCAACTTCTGCCTTCATGCAGGGAAAGCACAGGCCTAATAATAATAATAATAATATATTAGGGGTCCTCCAAAGGCCATCCAGTCCAACCCCCTTCTGCCTTCATGCAGGGAAAGCACAGGCCTAATAATAATAATAATAATATATTAGGGGTCCTCCAAAGGCCGTCCAGTCCAACCCCCTTCTGCCTTCATGCAGGGAAAGCACAGGCCTAATAATAATAATAATAATAATAATAATAAAATATTAGAGTGGGAAGGGGTCCTCCAAAGGCCATCCAGTCCAACCCCCTTCTGCCTTCATGCAGGGAAAGCACAGGCATAATAATATTAATAGAATATTAGAGTGGGAAGGGGTCCTCCAAAGGCCATCCTGTCCAACCACCTTCTGCTTTCATGCAGGGAAAGCACAGGCCTAATAATAATAATAATAATAATAATAATAATAATAATATGTTTCCATCGTCAGTTTCCATCGTCAGTAGAGCAGCTTTTTTCTATCTTGGCAGGGCGAAGAAGCTGGCCCCCTACCTGTCCCGCCACGACCTAGCCACAGTGGTCCAAGTCACTGTCATCTCGAGACTTGACTACTGTAAAGCTCTGTACATTGGCCTTCCTCTGTCCGTGATCCGGAAACTTAAGCTGGTGCAGAACGCTGCAGCGCGCATGTTGGTAGGCTCTCCAACACGCTGCCACATTACGCCCATTCTGCGCGAACTGCACTGGCTTCCTATAGAATTCCGGATCACCTTCAAAGTGTTAGTGTTGACCTTTAAGGCCTTAAATGGTCTGGGGCCAGTGTACCTAAGGCAGTGTTTCCCAACCAGTGTGCCGGGGCACACTAGTGTGCCGCGAGCGATCATCAGGTGTGCCTTGGGAAATTAGAACCTCCAAGAGGGGAGGGGGGAGAGTCTAGTGTATTGAAGTATAAAAACCCTAAGAAACCTACCTCGATAAAGGCACAAAATTACAAACACCCCCCACCCCTCCCCACCAGTTGTCTACTTGGTCTCTCCCTCTCCATGCATTGGGAAGGCCCGCCTCCCTTTCCCCAAGTAGAGACCTCCACTTGCCTCCCCGGCCTAATGTTGGATGGTTCAGTCTAGAACCAGACCCGCCCCTCCTCCTCCCCTCCTCCCTCGGACTCCTCCGGCTCCCTGCCCGCCGCCGCCGCCTTCCTTCCTGCCTGCTTTGCCAGCCCCAAAATGCCCACCCGGCTGCCCGCTGACCCTCAAGAAGCTGCGCAGGTGGTGAGTAAGGCTCCTGCTCCCCACGACCCCAATTCAACCCTGGTGGAGAGGGACGGGGCAACCTAGGTGAGAGGGAGACTGCTGGTCTTTCGAGGCCCCCTTCCAAAAACTGTAACTCCCAAATGTCAACGTCTATTTTCCCCAAACTCCATCTGTGTTCACATTTGGGCATATTGAGTATTCATGCCAAGTTTGGTCCTGATCCAAGATTGTTTGAGTCTACAGCAGGGGTGCTCAGAATGGTGATCGGGATCACCAGAGTGATCTTTGGGCCTCATCCTGGTGATCTTCAGGCCCCTGACCAGGTTTTTTGCTGTTGGTCCTCTTCACGCGCCCCTGCACACTGCAAAGAAGTCCTCCGTCGTTGCTTTTCCGTGCTCATGCGCCGCCTCCAAAAGCTCCAGAGTCCAAGAGGCAGAATGGGCCCCCTCTTTTGGATTCTTCCTCCTCCCTCCGTTCTTCTCCAGCCACTCAGAGTCGTAGGAGACCAAAGGGGGCCTGGATGACGCGATGCATGGCTGGCCCCGCGCGCATGCGCAGAAGCGCCCATTCTGCCTCTCGGACTTCTCGTGAGCTCTTGGAGGCGGCATGCATGCTGGCGGCGTGGAAATAGGAGCAACGACGGAGGAGAAGAAGGAGGACGCGTTGGGGTCATTTCCTTACCGCATCTCAAAGGTCAGTCTTTTTACTTTGGGGTGGGTGCTTGATTGTTCTGTGGCATGCCCCTTTTTATTTTTAATGTTTAAAATGGCCTTTTAGCTCCAAAGCCTCTCTGCTTGCTTTGTTCCTTGAGAAATATATGTTGGGGAATATGGAAATGTGGGAGAAATGGGGTGGTTGGATGTATTTTTGCATGCTCCTTTGTTTATCTTGCTGAGTATTAAATGGCCTTGCAGTTCAACAGCCTCTCTTCTTACTTTCTGGCTGATAATATGTGTGGTAATATGGCAGTGTGGGAGAAATGGGGTGGTTGGATGTATTTTTATGCTCTGTTTTATATTGTTGTTAGTAAATTGAAATGTTGATGTTTTATAACTTCATTTTATGTAAACTGCCCCGAGCCTGCTGGAAGGAGCAATACAGAAAAATGAATAATAAATATATATATATATATATATAAATAAGAAAATAGTTATACGTTTTACATTTCTGGGTAGGTGATCTTTGGGACTTGGTTTTTTCATCAGTAGCTCCCATGCTGAAAAAGTGTGAGCACCCCTGGTCTACAGTGCTCTCTGGATATAGGTGAACTACAACTCCAAAACTCAACGTCAATGCCCACCAAACTCTTATAGCATTTTCTCTTGGTTATGGGAGTTCTGTGTGGAAAGATTGTGTCTTTCTGCCATTCCTGCCAGGATATCTATTTTGAGTTCATTGAAATAGGTCCAGGTTTCATAATAAGTGTATAAATACATTTAAAAAACATATTAACTATATTTATTACTGTGTTAGAGTGTCATTTTGTGTCATTTGGTTGGTGGTGTGCCCCAGGATTTTGCAAATGTAAAAAGTGTGCCGCGGCTCAAAAAAGGTTGGAAAACACTGACCTAAGGGACCCCCTTTCCCCATATTGTCCCCCCAGACCACTACATTCAGAGACACAAAACCTCTTAGAAATCCCGAGTTGCCGAAGTTTCCACTGGACTGCAACTAGGAGGAGAGCATTTCGCGTTATTGCGCCAACTCTGTGGAATGCTCTCCCGTCCGAGGTTCGTGCTCTGCCCATCTTGCTGGCCTTTAGAAAGGCTTGCAAGACGCTGCTATTTAAGCAGGCGTTCGATTGTTGACCTCAAGGACACTCCACTGCAATCTATGCAGACCTACGCGACCTGCCTGGTCGGACACTGTGAATGTGATGAGTTTAGATACGTATTGTTTTATATTCTATTTTAATGGCGTTTAGGTTTTAGGTGTTTTTTTTTTAATTACATGTTTTTATCTGTATTTACTTGTTTTCTAGTGTTGTAAGTTGCCCCGAGCCACACGGGAGTGGCGACAGACAAGTTGAAACAAATAAAATAGAAAAAAATAAAATAAATAATATATTAGGGGTCCTCCAAAGGCCATCCAGTCCAACCCCCTTCTGTCTTCATACAGGGAAAGCACAGGCCTAATAGTAATAATAATAGATTATTGGAGTCGGAAGGGGTCCTCCAAAGGCCATCCAATCCAACCTCCTTCTGCCTTCATGCAGGGAAAGCACAGGCCTAATAACAATAACAACAACAACAATAATATATTAGGGGTCCTCCAAAGGCCATCCAGTCCAACCCCCTTCTGTCTTCATGCAGGGAAAGCACAGGCCTAATAGTAATAATAGAATATTGGAGTCGGAAGGGGTCCTCCAAAGGCCATCCAATCCAACCTCCTTCTGCCTTCATGCAGGGAAAGCACAGGCCTAATAACAATAACAATAACAATAATAATATATTAGGGGTCCTCCAAAGGCCATCCAGCCCAACCCCCTTCTGTCTTCATACAGGGAAAGCACAGGCCTAATAGTAATAATAATAGAATATTGGAGTCGGAAGGGGTCCTCCAAAGGCCATCCAATCCAACCCCCTTCTGCCTTCATGCAGGGAAAGCATATGCCTAATAATAATAATAATAGAATATTAGAATCGGAAGAGGTCCCCCAAAGACCATGCAGTCCAACCCTCTTTTGCATTCATGCAGTGAAAGCATATGCCAAATAATAATAATAATAATAATAGAATATTAGAGTTGGAAGGGGTCCCCCAAAAGCCATGCAGTCCTACCCTCTTCTGCCTTCATACAGGGAAAGCACATGCATAATAATAATAATAATAGAATATTAGAGTCGGAAGAGGTCCCCCAAAGACCATCCAGTCCAACCCTCTTCTGCCTTCATGCAGGGAAAGCATATGCCTAATAATAATAATAATAATAATAATATTTTGTATCAGAAGCATTCCATAAATTAGTATAAAACTGATAAAAATAGAAGGAGCGCAGGTGGCTAAATATCTTTTGACTCAATACGGGCAACAGCAACGGCATTGTCTATAGCCTCCAACAATTCCTCCCCTGTACATGAGGCAGGGCACAGTGGACAAGCATACAGATGCGTTGTTGTCTGTTCTGCTCCACAGTCACACAAAGTGTGGGATTCTTCTAGGTCATGCCATTTTGCCAGGTTGTCGTTTGATCTGCCCACTCCGCTTTCGAGTCTCTTCAGGGACTTTCAAGTTGGCCATTCTTGCTTAGCCCCTGGAAGAAGACCCTCCCTCGTGGGGGCCCATCCAGTTGGGATTTCCTGGTTTAGCTGCCCAGAGGGATACCCTTGCTGTTGCTGGGGGGACATTGAGAGGAGTGGTAGTTCTCATAAAGCTTTCCCTTGATTTGCGTCTACTGGGAGGAGGCTGGTAGCCATGTAGTGGGTGGCTTTCACAGAGTTCTACCTTATTTATAATATAAATAATTATTCATAATAATTATTTATAATTATTTATTATAATAATAATAGAATATTGGAAGCTTAGTGTGGGAAGGGGTCCTCCAAAGTCCATCCAGTCCAACCCTCTTCTACATGCCTAATAATAATAGTAATAATAACATGCCTAATAATAATAGTAATAATAGCATGCCTAAGAATAATAGTAATAATAGTAATAATAGTAATTATTATTTACTGGCTCAAGCCAGTCAAGGGGGTCCCAATGGTGATCAGCTCACTAGGCGCGGTGCCTCAAGACCTTATTTATTTATTTTATTTATATATTTCAGAGAAGGGAATAGATGCGTTAAAAACCAATAAAGCCCCCGGCCCCGACGGCTTTACCACCATCTATTACAAAACATACAAAAAGGAACTGGGCCCTATCCTTCTAGACATGCTTAACGGAATAAGGGAGAAAAAAGAAATCCCTCAAACGTGGGAAGAGGCAACCATCACTCTGATCCATAAAGAGGGTGCAGACACGAAACAATTGAAGAATTATCGGCCAATCTCCTTACTTAACACCGATTACAAACTATTCACCTCTATCATAGCAGAAAAACTAAAAAGTTTCTTAAAAGATTGGATATCCACAGACCAAACTGGTTTCCTCCCGAATCGACACCTAAAGGAAAATACAAGAACCATAATAGATATCCTAGAATATTATTTATTTTATTTATTTTTATTATTTAGGCTTCTATGCCGCCGACTCCCGAGGGCTCGCGGCGGCTCACAAAAGCCAGAGGCATAAAAACAGAGTTAAAACATAAACAATTAAACAATTAAAACAGTTGCAAAACAGGCACTGATACAAACGAAGCAGCAACAGGTGGCAAGCACAATACCCAAAGCACACGGGCCTTATGAAAGGCACAACGAGAAAAAACTAGCGTTACTCTTTGTCGACGCGGAAAAAGCGTTTGACAAAGTTAACTGGGACTTCCTAAAAATTTTGATCAAAGAAATAGACATAGGGCACTATTTTGAAAATATCATAGAGGCCCTTTACAAAAAACAAGTGGCCACATTAGTGATCAACGGAAGAGAAAGTAACCAAAAAATTAAAATAAGTAGGGGAGTGAGACAGGGGTGCCCCCTCTCCCCACTTATATTTATCTTAATAACGGAGGCCTTGGTGAACGATATCAACCAGGATAGTGCTCTAAAGGGTACCCAAATACTTAAACAAAACTATAAAATAAAAGTCTACGCAGATGATATAGTGTGTATAGTAGAGAATCCGCTGAACAATATAGAAGGATGGTTAAATAAATTCGAGGCTTTCGGGAGAGTAGCGGGCTTTAAATTGAATAAACAAAAAACTAAATTCTTGACCAAGCATTTATCTGAGAAGGAAAAAGATCACTTACAAACAAAAACAGGAATCCAAGTGGGGGGGAAAGTAAATTACTTAGGCATAACTCTAACAGCCAGTAATATTCAACTTCTGAAGAATAATTATGAAACAGTATGGAAAACAATTCAAAAAGATATGGAAAGGTGGAAGCACAACAGAATCTCACTGCTAGGGAGAGTAGCAGTGGTTAAAATGTCAATCCTCCCGAAACTCCTCTTCCTGTTTCAAACAGTCCCAGTCATTAGGAATGCGTACCTATTCCAAAAATGGGAGAAGGACATCAGGAGCTTTGTGTGGGAAAATAAAAAGCCAAGAATAAGTATGAAACTAATGTCAGATGAGAAAAGACGGGGGGGGGGGGCTGGGGTTGCCAAATCTCAGATTGGATTACGATGCATGCAATTTGGTAGCAATAAAGGAGTGGGCCTTTCCGGAAAACCCCAAATTACCAACTTTGGAAGGTCATGACCTGAGGGCCGGATGGCACGCCTACCTGTGGCTAGACAGAAGGAAGGTAGAAAAGAATCTGAGCCATCACTATATAAGAGAGGCCTTGATAAAGGTCTGGGAAAAATATAAAAATAGATTTTTTCGTAACACCCCAATGTGGATTTCCCCAATGGAGGCTTTGAGGAAAAAAGAGCTGGTAGACAGAGATTGTCTAACCTACAAACAGATCTTAAAAAGGGATTGCAATAACGAGTGGGCAATGAAGACCTTGGAAGAATTAAAACAGGAGTATCCGTCCATAACATGGCTAGAATACCACCAGATACATGAAAGATATAAGATTGACAGAAGGGCTGGCTTCAATGAGGATGAACTGTGGGAACCCGCAGTCAAAAAGAAAAAGAAAAATATCAGTACAATATATTTCATTTGGCTTCTATGCCGCCACTCCCGGTGGGCTCGGGGCGGCTCACAATGCCAAGGGACACAGTATAAAAACAGCAACACAGATTAAAAACAAACACACCTTGGCCTGCACTTAAACACAATCGGCGCTGACAAAATCACCACCTGTCAGCTGCAAAAAAGCCACCCTGCTCGGATCTGCATGCATTATTTGCCGATACACGACACAGTCCTAGACACTTGGGAAGTGTTGTATTGGACCACACGTCAGACCCTTCCCAAGTGACTAGGACTGTGTCATGTATCGGCTTATAATGCGTGCAGATCCAAGCAGGGTGGCCCTTTGCAGCTGACAGGTGGTGATTTTGTCAGCGGCGCCGATTGTGTTTAAGTGCAGGCATGCCCGGATTACCCATAAGGCCAACGAGGCCATGGCCTAGGGGCGCAAGCCAGGGGGGGGGGGCGCAGATCACGGACCAAAAAAACCCAAAACTGGTCTGCACCCCTCTTTCCCCCTTTCTCATGCCTCTCCTCGCTCCTTCTCCTGGCAAAGTCTCGGCTCCGTCCCCTCCATCCCCTCTCTCTCTTGCGCGCTTTCTCTCTCTTGTGTGTGCCTTTGGAGTGAGTTTGCACCTGCTGCGCTCTCCCCAAGCCTCCCGAGGAGACCTTCAGAGCACAAGGGAGCTTTCCAGCCGGTGGGAATGAGGACCTTGGAGGTGGCGGGAGGTTGGCTTAAAGGGGGCGTAATTCCAAACTTTGGCCTAGGGCGCAAAAAAGTGTTAATCCGGGCCTGAGTGCAGGCCAGGGTCTTAAGGCCCTGCAAACACAAACAAGGACCAACAGGTCTCTATAACACAATAATAATCACTTCCCCAATGGGGTTACCGTATTGTCGAATGTAAAGTCCAATCTCAAAGTTCATAAATCAAAAGTCTTTTATCCACGTGCCAAACACAAATAGTCCATGCAGTTCAAACGAAAATTCAAAATTCACACAGTTGGCAATTCCGTGGTGGTCAGATCAATCATTATCCATAACATATCAGAAGGCCGTATCCGGGAACACAGGTAGCCACATCCCTGACAGTCAATGTCTAAATCCCAGCGACATACGCAATGACGGACAGCAGGGGTGACACCAATACACAGTTGGGTGTAACCAGCCGATGAGGCACATTAGCAGAGAGCTCCAATCACTCGTTTCGACCCGGTGGCAGGGTCTTTATCAAGGCTCGGTATAGTCCCACAACTGGTTCCCACAGCGTCCCCAAACGGCAGTCAATACTCTGTAACATAACATTAACATATTAGCTTAAAAACCCAATGTAGGGTGGGCCTCTACGAGGTCCCAAAGGCAGCTCATTAAATTTAAACATGGGAAAGGGTCAAAATGAACCCTAACAGTGATACAATCTATGTTACATTAACATGAACACATATTACATATAAACATAACAACCAAGATCAGGACATACAAATTCCGTGTGGACCAATCCCCATCTCGCCGAAGGGCTTATGGCAGAAGCGAGTGCAGCAGGTATTACTCAGGATTATAACCACGATCACCACAGGCGGGGTAGGTGATTATCCTAATTACTTCCAACCTGGGTCTAGTAGAGTAACTCCCTGACAGTTAACCCTTCGTTCAAACCTAAGGGAATCTCGCTGCGTAGGAAAATTATCCAGCGTTTTTCGGCTCTGTGTAGATATGTTTCAACATTCCCATGTGGAGGTACCCATACATTTTCCAGGCCGAAGAACCGCAGGTCATTAGGACCATGCTTCTGAGTTTTGAAGTGGGTGTACAGGGGTGAATCTTCGGAAAAATTCCTAATTTTGGATTTATGCTCCCCCACTTTAACTCCCATCAATGACACGAATGTGCAGGAGCTCCTGGAATGGATGAATTCGTGGTATACGACCATTGACTTCACCATGGAATCTAGTACTTCCAGTATTCACTTTTGGATGTCACCGTGTTTGTGGAGAACCGACGATTGGGCGTTAAATGTTATCACAAACCCACAGACCGGAATGCACTCCTGCATTTTCAGAGCTATCATAGCCATTCATTGAAGAGGAATCTCCCCTTCTCGCAGCTGTTAAGGTTCCTAATGAAGTTCAGGTGGGATCTCCTTCCCTGTCATTTGAACCCATGGCTCCATTGAGTCCTAGTTTTCAAGGCAGAAGAAAGGAAGCCCTGTGCCCTCTTCCTTAGGGCATCCTTTCAAATATTTATACTTGGCAATGGTCAGGCCACCTCACCTAGAATAATAGCCCATTCTGGACAAAGCAATTCAAGGAGAAGATGGACCGGGTGACTAAAGTGGTCCAAGGTCTGGAAACTATGAGTTTCAATGAGGAGCAGTTGAGGGAGCTGGAGATCCTTTGCTTAGAGAAGAGAAGGTTGAGAGAAAGAGGACATTGTGGCCATGTTTACATTGTCCCATTGAGGAGGAGGAGGAAGGGGCTAAGCTTGTTTTTCCGCTGCTGTGGAGACTGGGACACAATGGAGCCATGGGTTCAAACAGCAGGGAAAGAGGTCCCACCTCAACATTGGGAAGAAGGTCTTGTTCTAAACAGGCCCGGATTATCCATTAGGCCAGTGTTTCTCAACCTTCCTAATGCCGCAACCCCTGAATAGAGTTTCTCATGTTGTGGTGACCCCCCAACCATAACATTATTTTTGTTGCTACTTCTAACAGTAATTTTGCTACGGTTCTGAAATCTTAATGTAAATATATGATATGCAGGATGCATTTTCATTCGCTGGACTAAATTCGGCACAAAATACCAAATATGCCCAAATTTGATTACTGGTGGGCTTGAGGAAGAGGATTGATTTTATCAATTGGGAGTTGTAGTTTGCTGGGATTTATAGTTCACCTACAATCAAAGAGCATTCTGAACTCCACCAACGATAGAATTGAACCAAACTTGGCACACAGAACTCCCGACCAACAGAAAATACTGGAAGGATTTGGTGGGCATTGACCTTAGTTTTGGAGTTGTAGTTCACCTACATCCAGAGCACTGTGACTCAAACAATGATGGATCTGGACCAAATTTGGCACGAAGACTCAAGACGCCCCAAAGTGAACACTGGTGGAGTTTGGGGGAAAAGACTTGTCACTTGGGAACTGTAGTTGCTGGGATTTATAGTTCACCTACAATCAAAGAGCATTCTGAACCCCCAACGATGGAATTGGACCTAACTTCTCTCAGAAACCCCATAACTAACAGAAAATACTGTGTTTTCTGATGGTCTTTGGTGACCCTCTGACACCCTCTCATAAGAACATAAGAACATAAGAAGAGCCATGCTGAATCGGGCCTCAGCCCATCTAGTCCAGCATTCTGTGTCACACAGTGGCCCACCAGTTGTACACAGGGATCTCTAGCAGAAAGGAGGCAAAACCCTCACCTGCTCCCGACCCCGACAACCAGTACCCGGGAAAATCCTGCCTGCCTCCATCAACACAGAGGTGGCACTTGGATGTCCATTTCAGTAACTACTGCTTCCCTTGGTATCCATGAATCTGTCTAATCCTGCCTTGAAGCTGTCCAGGCTGACCACTGTCACAACCTCCTCTGGAAGTGAGTTCCATAACCCAATGACCCTCTGGGTGAAGAAATATTTCCCTTTATTAGTCCTAACTTTCCTACCTTGGAGCTTTAGGGAGTGCCCCCTAGTCCTAGTGTTGGGTGACAGAGAAAATATTTTTTCTTTATTCATCTTTTCTATCCCATGCATGATTTTATACACTTCCGATCAAGTCACCTCTTAAACGCCGTCTTTCAAGGCTGAAAAGACCAGGCGTTGCAACCTGATTTCATAAGGAGCTGCTCCATCCCTTGGATCATTTTTGTTGCCCTTCTTTGTACCTTTTTCCAGTTCCGTTATATCCTTCTTGAGGTGCGGTGACCAGAATTGTACACAGTACTCCAGATGTGGCCTCACCATAGATTTGTAGAGAGGCAATACAACATTTGCCGACCTATTTTCCGATTCCTTCCTGATCATGCCAAGCATAGAATTTGCTTTTTTCACTGCTGCAGCGCACTGGGTTGACATCTTCATTGAGCTGTCCAAAACCCCAAGATCCCTTTCCTGGTTTGTCTCAGAAAGCTTTGATCCCATCAGTTGATAAGTGTATTTGGGGTTCTTTGCCCCGATGTGCATGACTTACACTTGTTTAGGTTA
>JARBWK010003683.1:0-11873 GCA_030556195.1 Anolis apletophallus | reverse complement strand
AGAAATAGTTTGAAAATGCTTCTTTGAAGGCGTAAGGGAGAAAGGAGACAAGAGAAGAGGAAGATGATGAAGAAGCAGTAGTTAGCTAATACTGTCACGTTTTTTTAAAGAAAGATCTGTTATCATTGAAGACTCATTAATTGTGAATTTATACAATTGCAGCTTGGACTCAAGATGTCATACCTAATGACAAATGAGGCATGGAGGTCTGGGTGGAAGTCTTGTATATATAGAAACCTCTGGGTTTTGGTGTTAGAAACGTGGGGCAGTGAAGAAGAGACATTTTTAATTTAGTTTGTCTATAGCTGGTTACCATGGTTTTGGAGCTGGTTCTTTGTAAATATGTGTATAGGCAGTCCCAAGTTATGAACAAGATAGGTTCTCAGAGATTTGTTCTTAAGTTGAATTTGTTTGTATGTCAGAACAGGTACACATTGAATATATATTCTTTTAGCTTAGGGATAGAATAGGGAAGGGTTAATACCCGCATGGTGAAGTCTGTGTTCATTCGGAGCAGGGGTGCTCATTAGGTAGATGCAGAAGGAGGTTGGACTGGATGGCCCTTGGAGGTCTCTTCCTATTCTAGGAACCCATTGCTATTATTATTATTATCATCAGAGGCTGAATGGCCATCTGTGAGGAATGCTTTGATTGTGTATCCTTATGGCAGAAGGAGGTTGGACTGGATGGCCCTTGGAGGTCTCCTTCTACTCTAGGAACCTATTGTTGTTGTTGTTACTATTATTAGTAGTAGTAGTAGCAGAGGCTAAAGAATATTATCATCATTATTATTATGAATAAATTCAGGGGCTTATTATACTCACATTTAGTTGAATTCAGGCTTAAAATATATTATATGGCTCTCACTGAAATACATTTCCAAATATTTTGCTTTTATGGCTCTCTGAGTAGTGAGTAGGTAGATCATTTTGACTTGGTTGTTTTATAAGTAGCTCGCATGCTGAAAAGTGTGAGCACCCCTGATTCAGAGGAATTTCTACAAGCTACTTTGTTTTGTTTTGCTGTCTGTGCCCCTGTTCAGAAGATTCTGCCTCACTTTCTATCCCTTTAATCATTGGATTTTGATTAAAAAAAAGAATAGCTTTCAGTCTTCTGTAATTAAATAGCTTGTCATCTATCCGATAGATGATTTCTACATTGCTAGAAAGCTTCCCATCAAGGTGCAGTATTGCAGTGATGAAGATGGAGAATAAGGTTGGGGCAATAACACATCCCTGTTTAACACCTGATTCCACCTTAAATTGGTCACTTTGGGGGCTATTGCTGTTCAAGACTGTTGTCATCATGTCATCATGGAGGAGCCACAGGATGTCAGGGCATCCGATTTTTTGGAGGATGGTCGAGAGAACATTGTGATTCAATGTATTGAATACCTTTGCAATGTCAATTAATGCCATGTAAAGAAGGTGGTTTTGTTTACCGCATTTTTTTTTGGAGCTGTTGTGCAATGAAGATCATATCCACTATTTCTCTGGAGGTGAGGAAGCCATTCTGGGATTCTGAAAGGATGTCTTCTGAAATAAGTTGAAAATGTTTTGCAAGGATTCTTGTAGGGATTTTTCCAGAGGAGGTTAGAAGGGAGTTACCTTGATAGCTTCCACGAGTCTGTTCTTTCCCCTTTATTTGAAAAGGGTGATGAAGGTGGCATCCTTGAAGTCTGCTGGAATTTTCTCAGTTGCTAACACTTTTTCAATGAGCTGGTGGATTTGTTGTGTCAGCTCAGGTCCACCCTCTTCAAAAAGTTCAGCAGGAATCCCATCAGATTCACTGGCTTTGTTATTTTTTAGTTGGCTGATGCTTTGCTGACTTCCTCCAAACTAGGCAGTGCTGCAAACTCATCTCTGGTTTGTTGTTGTTGGATTTCCGAGATAACCCCTTCAGCTGCATTGGAGCCATGGTGAAGAAAGTTATGATAGTGCTCTTTCCAATGTAGTGCAACTGATTTTTTAAAATATAATTCAGAAGTTTGGTTCCATCTGATGAACATAGAAGGGTGTATTTCATTATTAATTAATTACTTACTTACTTAATTAATTATTTCTGGGATTTGTACCCTGTCACTTCTCAACCCCCGAAGGGGGACTCAGGACGGCTTACAAAGTAATGGTACGAGGCCGTTACATCAGAATACAAATTAAAACATTAAACATTAAAACAATTGCATAATAATTAAAACCAGTATATAAACAAACATTAAAACCATAAAACAAGCCACAATATTGTCTGCCGCAACGCCATTCCAGTCAATGTTCATTGAAATGCATAATTATGCCTGCTGCCCAAAGGCCTGGTCCCAGAACCATGATTTTAATTTTCTTTCCTAAAGGCCAGAAGGGATGGGGTCGATTTTAACTTGTTCCATAGGCGAAGGGCCACAGCTGAGAAGGCCCTGTCTCTTGTCCCTGCTAAACGTGTTTGCAATATTGGCGGGAGTGAGAGCAGGGCCTTCCCAGATGATCTTAGGATGCGAGATGGGACATAGAGGCAGATGCGTTCGGACAATGCCATGATTTTTTGGGCAAAGTGTTGGATTTCTTGAGCCTTTTTTGTCCACCAGATGTTCTTATTTATTTATTTATTTATTATTTGGTTTTGTATTCCGCTCCTCCCTGCAGGCTCGGGGCGGGTCACAACATATAAACCGGCGACATGGAATGGTCATGTTGCCGTACAGTAAAACAATAAAACATTAAAACATTAAAACCATACAAATCACATCACGAGGTATTAAGAAACGCATACATTTCCAAAGGCCCGAGACACCGGTGTATTGGACAGCTGTAGTCAGTCGCCCAGTCCGATTGTCTAATCGAAGGCTGATTTGAATAGCATGGTCTTAACCGCCCTCCGGAAGGGGATTAGGTCTTGTATAGTCCGGATGTCACTTGGCAGGGAGTTCCACAGCACCGGGGCTGCTACGGAGAACGCTCTCTGCCTGGTTGTGGACAGATGGCAGGAGCGGATTGTTGGCTCCAACAACAGATTTTGTTCCTCCGAACGTAGTGATCTCGGGGAATGTATGGGGCAAGGCGGTCCTCAGGTACGCAGGCCCTAGGCCGTACAAGGCCTTAAAGGTTAACACCAACACCTTGAAGACAATTCGGTGCTCCATGGGAAGCCAGTGCAGTTGCCGGAGAATGGGCGTTATGTGCTCCCTCACTGGCGTTCCCGCCAGCAAGCGAGCAGCGGCATTTGTCACAATCGCCGACTTAGAACTGCCCCTTTAACACACACACGGAGACGTAGCAAAGGCTAACTACTTTATTGAGTATATAAAAACAGTTCCAAAGGGTAAATAGTCCAATAATAAGCAAGTGTTCAAAGTATTAAGCAAGTAGTCCAAAGTAACGTAGCAAATAGCTTGAAGATGCAAGGCTCCGCAAACCAATGCGGATCAGGAAACAGGGCAAGGTTTCGCAATCCAATGCGAATCAAGAAACAGGGCGAGGTGCCGCAAACCACTGCGGCTCAGGAAACAAGGCAAAGGCAAGGCAAGGCTTGATGACCACTGTTGGCTTGTGGTCCCACTCCGCTCGCGCCTATTCAGTATAGACGTGGCCGGAGAACTGAGGATCAGGTCCCACGGGGCCGTTCTTAATCCCTCGGCCGGGACCCCCGACGATCTAGGGCCCGGCGCCTCCAGTCTCTACTTTCCGAACGGTGACGGTCTAGGGACAGATGCCAGCTCCTCCTGCCCTCCTCTATGTCCCTGCGCCTGTTATGAGAACGGCCCCGCTCTTCCAGCCTAGTATCGCTATCTTCCTGAGAAGCAGCCTCCCCCGAAGTTTCCCAGCCGCTAGCCTCCATCTGCTGCTCGGCCAGCTCTTGGGTTCCTCGGCCATTTGGGTATTCATAACTATGTCCGCTATCTGCTTCGCTGACTCCAATCTGCACCTGGTCCGCTCCTTCCCGGGAGAATGCTCCCATTCAAGATCCCAGGCTAAACTCTCTACAGGTGAACTGGGCAAAGGCACGGCTGACCAATCTTGCTCTGGGCCTTCCAACTCATCCTCCGAGTCCCTTTCAGCCTGTGCGGGTCCCAATGCCAACGGGACCCCCGGTGCGTCACCCCTCCCCCGTGGCACGGGCGGACCCATGGGTGCTACACTATCCCCCCCCTCAGGGCCCCCCCTGGGCCGCCCCCGGGGCTTGGGCTTGTCAGGGTAGTTGCGCGTGAAGCGAGCCACCAACTCCGCGGCGTGAACATCTCGAGCCTTGACCCAAGCACGTTCTTCCGGGCCAAAACCCTTCCAGTCAATAAAGTACTCCAACTTCCTGTAACGGAGGCGGGCATCCAAGATGTCCTGCACCTCGACCTCCTCCCCGCCCTCCCGCATCACAGGGGGAGGAGGCGGCTGCGTCACGTCAGGCCGCACCCCCTTCGCCGGGCGGAGCAACGAACGATGAAACACCGGGTGGAGCTTCATGTCCGCTGGGAGTTGTAGTTTGAAGGAAACAGGCCCCACCTTCTCCAAAACCTTGTAGGGACCCAAAAATCTCGCGTCCAGCTTGCGGCTGGGTCGCTGCGTGGCAAATTCTTGGTGGACAGCCAAACTTTATCCCCCACAAGGATGTCAGGACCCTCCTGGCGCCGCCGATCAGCCATTCGCTTGTAGTCAGCTTTCGCCTGGTCCAATTGAGTACGTAGCAAGTCTTGGAGTGCAGTGAGCTCTCGAAGCCAATCCTTAGCCTCAGAAACATCTCCGGACGGGTCCACCGGCGGGTAGAACCGAGGGTGGTGTCCGTAGTTAGCAAAGAAAGGAGTCTCTTTGATGGATTCCTGCGTCGCGTTGTTGTAAGCAAACTCTGCCAGGGACAACAAGGACGCCCAATTGTTTTGCTGATAGTTGACATAGCAGCGCAGGTACTGCTCCAAGGTGGCATTGACCCTTTCGGTCTGGCCATCGGTCTGCGGGTGATGAGCCGTGGACATCCGCACATCAATCCCCAGCAGCTTCTGGACGGCCTTCCAGAACTGGGAAGTGAATTGGGTGCCCCGGTCAGTCACCAGGCTCTGTGGAAGTCCATGCAGCCGAAACACATGTTGCACAAACATATCAGCAGTCTCTTTGGCAGTAGGCACCCCCACACAGGGGATGAAGTGACCCATCTTGGTGAAACAGTCCACCACGACCAGTATCGTGGTGAAGCCCTTGACTTGGGGAGGTCGGTGATGAAATCGCCGAAATCATCTTCCAAGGGGCAGAGGGGTCGGAAGCGGCTGGAGCAAACCGGCCGGCTTGCCCCCCTGGTTCTTAGCCCGATGACACACAGGGCATGATCCCACATAGTCCTCCACATCCCTCCGCACTTTAAGCCACCAAAAGTCCCGTAGGACCAGTTGGAGAGTCTTGAAGAGCCCAAAATGGCCTGCGGCCCGGCTATCGTGGCAAAGCTTGAGAATGTCCTCCCGCCGGGCCCAGGGGAAACATAGACAGAGTCCCGGTGGTAAAGTACCCGTTTTACCTGGAAAGGGGCTGGGGCCCCTGGTCAGTTGCTCCTGCACCCACGGGTCGGTCCGCTGGCGAGCCTGGACACGCACACTCAAGGGTCTCTTGTCACCAGGGGCTGGCGGAGCCACCGGAGGGTTGACAGGAAGCGCCCGAGCAGCCGCAAAGTTCTCCGCTTTAAGCAACCGGGCCTCGGACGGCCCGTCGCCCTCACGAACATACTCCGGCTTTCGGGACAGCGCATCAGCTTGCTTGGTCTGCTTGGGGTCACATAGTGAATGCGGAAATTGAATCGCTCAAAGAACAGGGACCATCTCTGTTGCCTCTGGTTCAATTTGCGCTGGGACTTCAGATGCTCCAAGTTCGGTGGTCGGTGTGCACCTCCACCGGGAACTTGGCCCCTTCAAGCAGGTGTCTCCAGACTTCAAACGCCACCTTGATGGCCAAAAGTTCCTTCTCCCAAATGGTGTAGTTCTTTTCCGGAGCCGTCAGCTGCCGGGAGTAGTAGGCACAGGGTAACAAGTCCGTCCCCTGAGGCTGTAGCAGGATCGCTCCCACCGCCACATCCGAAGCATCGGCCTGACGATGAAAGGAGTGCGGGGTTGGGGTGCTGCAAAAGCGGCTGAGTGGTGAACAGCTGCTTCAACTTGCGAAACCCCACATCGGCCTCCGGAGTCCACCGAACGGCACCTTTCCCCGCAAACACTGGGTGATCGGATCAGCCCACTTGGCAAAGTCAGGAATGAACTTTCTGTAGTAGTTGGCAAAGCCCAGGAATCTTTGAATGTCTTTCTTGCTAGCAGGGGGTGCCCAGTCAACCACGGCTTGGACCTTGGTGTCATCCATGGCAATGCCCGTAGGTGAGATACGGTAGCCCAGAAAGTCCACTTCACGCAAGTCGAAAGCACATTTCTCCAGCTTGGCGTAGAGCCCATGAGCCCGCAGTCTCTGGAGCACTTCCTTGACATGGCGATCATGGGTCGCCTGATCCGGAGAAAAAATCAGCAGGTCGTCTAGGTAGACCGCCAGGTAGCGGTCCAACAGGTCTCGGAAAATGTCATTCATGAAATGTTGGAAACAGGCAGGGCGTTGCACAAACCGAATCCCATCACCAGGTATTCAAAACTTCCCCACTTGGTCTGGAAGGCCGTTTTCCATTCATCACCCTGGCGAATCCGGACAAGGTTGTAAGCCCCCCTCAGGTCCAGTTTAGTGAACACCTTAGCTCCCCGCATCCGCTCCAAGAGCTCGGGAATCAAGGGCAGGGGATAGCGATTCCGGATCGTGATCTTGTTGAGTTCCCTGTAGTCATTGCACAGCCGCAACTCCCGATTTCTTCTTGACGAAAAGAATCGGAGCCCCAGCCGGGATTGGGAGGGCCGAATGAACCCCTTCCGCAGATTCTCATCCAGGAAATCTCGGAGAGCCTGTTGCTCTGGTTCCGAGAGAGGGTAGAGTCTTCCCGCGGGATCGGGGCCCCGGTTGCAGTTCAATGGCACAGTCATAGGGCCGGTGGGGAGGCAAGCGTTCCGCCTCCTTCTCACTGAAGACATCCCAAAATCCGGCATACTTCTTGGGCAGGGTAGCCACATTCTCCACTTCTTGGGCCAGGCACGCCCGGGCCGTCATGCAGTGGCCCTGGCAATGGTCCGAAGAAAAAATTAGCTGCCTCTTAGCCCAGGGGATCTGGGGGTCGTGGAGCGCGAGCCACACAATGCCCAGGACATTGGGGAAATCTGGGAGCTTGGTCACAAGAAAAGAAATGTCCTCTTTATGGGAGCTAGTCCACATCCTGGTAGGAGCCGTATACTGAGTTACAGCCCCTGTTTTCAGGACTCTCCCATCGATGGTTTGACGCCCTTGGGCTCTTGAAGATCAAGAAAATTTAATCCGGCAGACTTGGCATAGTCCGCATCGATGAAGTTGTTGGTCGCTCCCGAGTCAATCATGGCATGGACCATCATCGGCCCCTTCTCGGGCGACCACAAACTGACCATTACAAGGAACAATTGTCCAGTCTTGGGTTCAGGGGGAAGGTTAGCGACGGCGGCCGAGTGAGCGAACCCTCTTACACCCGGCCGGTCCCTTCCCCGCCGCCTGAATGGCTTCTTCGACCTCTGGGGCCCCCCCGAGGGTGGCAGAGGCCCGAGGGGTCTTGCCACGCGGTTTCTGGGGCACTCCTTAAAATGTCCAGCCCCGCAGTACCAGCACAAGTTGAGGCGCTGACGCCGTGCCTTCTCCGCTTGGTCTACTTTGGGCCGAACTGTACGCAACTGCATGGGCTCCGGGTCATCCGGGCCGGCCGGCACTGGCAATTGCCGGGTTGAAACTGTCCAGCCCCTTCCTTCCGCGCCACCGGTTTTTCCATCACGCCCTTGTCCCACCGCCTCCTGGTCTGCAGTCCCGCTTCCATACGAAGGCTCAAGGTGATGGCGGCCTCCAGATCCGCGGGCCGAGGATGTTTTATCATCTCCTGTTGCAGTTCAAGGCAGTCCCGCAATGTAGTGATACCGCAACGCCGGCAGACCCCACTGCGTCTGGGAAGCCAGAACTCGAAAACGGGAGATGTACTGGGACAGGAGAGATCCTTACTCCCAGCCGGGCCAAATCCTCTCAGCGAGTTCCTCATTCACCGGAGCCCCCATGTTGCTCTGATTGCATCCAGGAAAGCCCGCAGCGTGTTGGTATGGGGGACGGCGCCCGGATCACCGCGGTGGCCCACGGTGCCGCTGTCCCTTCCAGCAGGTTGAAAACAAAAACCACCTGGGCTCGATCGTTGGCGAACTCGTTGGGGCGTTGCTCCAAATACAGTTCCACTTGGCAAACAAAAACCCCCACCTGGGCCGGATTGCCACTGAAGCGCCGGGTGGGCTCACCCCGGTGCCGTCCGGCCCGGGTCCGCAGCTCACCCAATTCTCGTTGCATCTCTTGCACCTGGGCATCGGTCAGGTTAGCCATGGCAACAGTGGGGACGATGGGAGCCTGGTGCGCTGCCGGCGGTTCCTGGTACGTCCCGTGGTGCGAAAGGGGTTCGAGGAGTTCTCCGGCCAACTGTCACAATCGCCGACTTAGAACTGCCCCTTTAACACACACACGGAGACGTAGCAAAGGCTAACTACTTTATTGAGTATATAAAAACAGTTCCAAAGGGTAAATAGTCCAATAATAAGCAAGTGTTCAAAGTATTAAGCAAGTAGTCCAAAGTAACGTAGCAAATAGCTTGAAGCGTGGCAAGGCTCCGCAAACCAATGCGGATCAGGAAACAGGGCAAGGTTTCGCAAACCAATGCGAATCAAGAAACAGGGCGAGGTGCCGCAAACCACTGCGGCTCAGGAAACAAGGCAAAGGCAAGGCAAGGCTTGATGACCACTGTTGGCTTGTGGTTCCACTCCGCATCGCGCCTATTCAGTATAGACGTGGCCGGAGAACTGAGGATCAGTTCCCACGGGCCGTTCTAATCCTCGGCCGGGACCCCCGACGATCTAGGGCCCGGCGCCTCCAGTCTCTACTTTCCGAACGGTGACGGTCTAGGGACAGATGCCAGCTCCTCCTGCCCTCCTCTATGTCCCTGCGCCTGTTATGAGAATGGCCCCGCTCTTCCAGCCTAGTATCGCTATCTTCCTGAGAAGCAGCCTCCCCCGAAGTTTCCCAGCCGCTAGCCTCCATCTGCTGCTCGGCCAGCTCCTGGGAACCTCGGCCATTTGGGAATTCATAACTATCTCCGCTATCTGCTTCGCTGCCTCCCATCTCCACCTGGTCCGCTCCTTCCCCGGGAGAATGCTCCCATTCAAGATCCCAGGCTAAACTCTCTACAGGTGAACTGGGCAAAGGCACGGCTGACCAATCTTGCTCTGGGCCTTCCAACTCATCCTCCGAGTCCCTTTCAGCCTGTGCGGGTCCCAATGCCAACGGGACCCCCGGTGCGTCACCCCTCCCCCCGTGGCACGGGCGGACCCATGGGTGCTACAGCATTCTGCACTAGCTTGAGCTTCCGGATTGTCGCCAAGGGAAGACCAACGTAGAGGGCGTTACAGTAGTCCAACCTCGAGATGACCGTCGCTTGGATCACCGTGGCCAGATCATGCCTGGACAGGTAGGGTGCCAGTCGCCTAGCCTGTCGTAGGTGGAAGAACGCCGTCCTGCTGACCACGGAGACCTGAGTCTCCATGGTCAGCAGGGGGTCCAGTTGAACACCTAAACTCTTAACCAAGGATGACGGGCTTGAATTCTCTACTCCTTCTTCATACCCCAGCTTTTGCACTGGTGTAGATCTTTTTCTTGGCAGCACCGTTGGTGTCTCTCTGCCATATTTGGAAGGCTTTCCTTTTCTTATTGATTAACTGTTGGATCTCATTATCATTTTCACCAAACCCATCTGGATGTTTTTTTAGTTTGGTATCCAATAGTTTCTTCACAGGCTGTGATGATAGAGGTCTTCAGTTTATTCCACTGTTCCTCAACTTTTTCAGGGTGTCCTATGGGTAAATGATCCTTGAGTGTTGTTTGGAGAAGGGCTCATTTAAAACACTCTTGAAGAGCTTGTGTGTTCATTTTACACTTTATCTTTTTTCCTTGGAGTCTGTGTTTGGGGGCGATTTTGATGGCCATCATGAATTGAATTAACCCGTGGTCTGTCCAGCAGTTATCAGCGCCTGTCATGGCTCTTGTAAGAAGCACATCACAGCTGTCTCTGGCACATATAATTACATCATATAAAAAGTAGCAATGCTTTGAATGGGGAGTGCTTTCATGATGACTTAATATTGTTTTTCTGGTGGAAGAGCATGTTGGTGATGACAAGGTTATGTTTCCACATTTGGTGAGAAGTAAGACACCATTCAGGTTACTGTTTCCATCCCCATCTTTTCCTATAGTCCCTGGCCACAGGTCAAAGTTTCATACAAATCTCACATTAAAATCACCCGGGAGGATGATTTTGCCCTCATTACGTATCTCTGATAGGATGGTGTCAAGCTGACAGTAAAAAAGAAATCCTTGATGTCTTCACCAGTGTGTAGTGTTGGTGCATAGACAGTTATGATAGTTGCCTCTTGGTTTTTGGCAAGGTAAATTTGGAAGATTGAGAGCCATTTATTAATGCTGATGGGTGCTTCACCAGGTCGTTTCTGATAGCAAAGCCGACTCCATGTATTCTTCATTCTTGTTCAGGCAGTCACTTCCAGAAGAAGTTGTAGCCTCTCTTTTCTTCCTCCAGCTGTCCCTCTCCTTCTCTCCAGGTCTCTTGAAATGCTGCTATGTATGTAGATGTTAAAGCATCTCAGTTCCCTTATAATAATAGCAGTCCTGCATTCTGTGAGTTCATTGTGCTGTCCAACAAAGTCCATATGTTCCACATTCCAAAGTTAATCTTTATTTTTTAGCTGCAATGTGGTGACCCCTCTGGACAGGGATAAGAGAGGCAAGCTATGTTTAGGGCACCTTTTCTAGCCTCCTCTCCATATGGGATGAACAGAGTGGATCTACAAAAGGGTTGCTCAGTCATGGATACACTGCCGAACTACTTTGAGGTAGAACAACTGAATCCATATTCACTGCACATGTGCCATTCTGTGACTAGGGGCTTCCACACTAGGAGATTTCACAGTCCTGCACCCGTTGCCACTCACTGATCACCATGGGATTTTTGTTGGTTTTGTTATATTTTTCTTGGAAGACTCCTGTGCATGAATTTGATTTATGTGTAGAGATCAGTGCACAGCCAATCAACACATAGTCTTCACAGAATGAAGTGTGCATCCAGTGGCACGATTAACTCGATGGCTTCTAATCTGTTGCAGCCTTCCTCTGCCTTCACAGCCATTGTAACAGGTACCATGTTATCATCTATCTGCTCCACCACTGAGGATTTCAGATTGTGCTTGTTCTGCTTCCTCCCCTGTGGCCTTGCCCCCTTGGGAGCACATGACTCCGACAGCTTCACATGCAGGTTCACTAGAACACACAAGCCCCCTCACCACAACAAGGTCACCTTGTCCACAGGATGGAATCATGTGCGATATAGCACAGTTATTCCACTTTATCAACCATGGTTCCATGCTGTGGGAAACTCTGACTTGTAGTTTAGAGAGGAGTGTTTGGAATTCTCAACTAGAGAGGTCTCATACTTCCCCAGACTACAAAATCGCACTGCTTTAAGTGTGTAGGGCCAAAGGGAGGCCTTGGTAAATCCTGACCCCCCTCCATTTTTCAGCTTGCTCTTGTGCAAAAGAAAGCAGATGCGCAAAGGTAAGTTAAACTAAATCAAACCGGCTCATTCATGTGGGTCTCATCCATACATGTCAGCTCAGCTCTTTCATCCATAATTAACCTACAAATGAGTATGGAATTGCTATGAACAGATTTGCATTTGTAACTACTTCAAACATCTCTTTTTCTCCCTTT
>JARBWK010003682.1:0-11876 GCA_030556195.1 Anolis apletophallus | reverse complement strand
AGGGACCCTGGTCAAAGTGGTCCCTGGTCAAAGTGGTCCTCGTCAAAGTGGTCCCTGGTCAAAGTGGACCCTGGTTAAAGTGGCCTCTGGTCAAACTGGTTCCTGGTCAAAGTGGTCCCTGGTCAAAGTGGACCCTGGTTAAAGTGGCCTCTGGTCAAAGTGGTCCCTGGTCAAGTGGACCCCGGTTATAGTGGCCTCTGGTCAAAGTGGTCCCTGGTCAAAGTGGACCCTGGTTAAAGTGGACTCTGGTCCAAAATGGTCCTGGTCAAGTGGACCCTGGTCAAAGTGGTCCCTGGTCAAAGTGGTCCCTGGTCAAGTGGACCCCAGTTATAGTGGCCTCTGGTCAAAGTGGTCCCTGGTCAAGTGGACCCTGGTTAAAGTGGCCTCTGGTCAAAGTGGTCCCTGGTCAAGTGGACCCTGGTCAAAGTGGTCCCTGGTCAAAGTGGTCCCTGGTCAAAGTGGCCCCGGTCGTGGTCCCTGGTCAAGTGACTCTGGGCCAAAGTGGTCCCTGGTCAAAGTGGTCCCTGGTCAAAGTGGTCCCTGGTCAAAGTGGTCCCTGGTCAAGTGGACCCTGGTTATAGTGGCCTCTGGTCAAAGTGGACCCTGGCTAAAGTGGCCTCTGATTAAAGTGGTTCGTGGTCAAAGTGGTTGCTGGTCAAGTGGACCCCGGTTAAAGGGGCCTCTGGTTAAAGTGGCCTCTGGTCAAAGTGGTCCCTGGTCAAAGTGGACCCTGGCTAAAGTGGCCTCTGGTCAAAGTGGTCCCTGGTCAAAGTGGTCCCTGGTCAAAGTGGACCCTGGTCAAAGTGGACCCTGGTTAAAGTGACCTCTGGTCAAAGTGGTCCCTGGTCAAGTGGACCCCGGTTAAAGTGGCCTCTGGTCAAAGTGGTCCCTGGTCAAAGTGGACCCTGGCTAAAGTGGCCTCTGATTAAAGTGGTTCATGGTCAAAGTGGACCCTGGTTAAAGTGGCCTCTGGTCAAAGTGGTCCCTGGTCAAAGTGGCCTCTGGTCAAACTGGTTCCTGGTCAAAGTGGTCCCTGGTCAAAGTGGACCCTGGTTAAAGTGGCCTCTGGTCAAAGTGGTCCCTGGTCAAGTAGACCCTGGTCAAAGTGGTCCCTGGTCAAAGTGGTCCCTGGTTATAGTGGCCTCTGGTCAAAGTGGACCCTGGTCAAGTGGACCCTGGTTAAAGTGGCCTCTGGTCAAAGTGGTCCCTGGTCAAACTGGTTCCTGGTCAAAGTGGTCCCTGGTTAAAGTGGCCCCTGGTCAAAGTGGTCCCTGGTCAAGTGGACCCCGGTTATAGTGGCCTCTGGTCAAAGTGGACCCTGGCTAAAGTGGCCTCTGATTAAAGTGGTTCGTGGTCAACGTGGACCCTGATTAAAGTGGCCACTGGTCAAAGTGGTCCCTGGTCAAAGTGGTCCCTGGTCAAAGTGGACCCTGGTTAAAGTGGCCTCTGATTAAAGTGGTTCGTGGTCAAAGTGGTCCCTGGTCAAGTGGACCCTGGTTAAAGTGGCCGCTGGTTAAAGTGGCCTCTGGTCAAAGTGGTAACCGCGCTCCAGGCAGTCATGTTGGCCACATCGGCTTGAGGTGTCTGTGGACAACTCCGGCTCTTCAGCTTAGAAATGGAGGTGAGCGCCACCAGGCCCGTGGATCAAAAAAAAAAAAAAAATCTAAATTGCCATTTGGAGGTGACACTTTAAGAAAGGCACCATGAATCTCAACTCTTTACAGGTGCCAAGAAGAGCTTGTTCTCTGTCCAAAGTCCTGCTCTGCGTTGTCAACAGCTGCCATCCTCATGCGTTTCCGTCCAGATTTCTTTTTGTTCCTTTTGCACGAGGTGCCCTGGCGTTTGTGTGTTTGGTGCAAGTCCTTGCTTCATCTCCAGGGAAAGCCTTTGAATGCAACCAGAGAGCGAGCGGTGGGAGAGGACTGCCAAATTTTTGGGGCTGGGGTATGCGAGATGCGCATCCAGGCTCTTCCGTCCCCTCAGTCTGCACGCCTACCGCAACCAGTGTTTTTCACCCTTTTAGAGCCGCGGCACATTTTTTTACATTGACCAAATCCTGGGGCACACCACCAACCAAAATGACACAAAAATGACACTCTAACACAGTCATACATAGAGTTAATATGTTTTTGAATGTATTTCAGGGCTGTCCAACTTCTGAAGACTGGGGCCATACGGCCCCCAGCCCCATTCCCCTCACGGCCCCTAAGCTTTTAAATTAAAAAAATTGAAAAATAAAATGAATAATAATAATAATAATAAATACCTACTTCCAGGTTCGGGGCAACTATCGCCTTTTAAATATATTTGAAGATGAAATAAGGGGAGATGGGATACATTAAAATAAGGGGGAGGGGGAGGACGGAATTAAATATATTTAATATGAAATTAAAATAAGGGGAGGGGGAGGATGGGAATTAAAATATATTAATATTAAATAAAAATAATTTAATATCTTATCCCTACATTTTATCTAAGTAAAAGATTCTATTTGACTGTATGCATGCAGGGGGTGGGGCGCGGAGCTGGGAGAGGGCGGAGCTGGGAGGGAGCGGGCGGAGCTGGGCAGACCCTATGGCCCCCCAGGTCATCAGTGACCGGAATTCAGGCCCCTGGGCCGGTAGAAGTTGGACAGCCCTGGCGTAGGGCGCAAAAAGGTGTTAATCCGGGCCTGCACATAATACACATTCACTTAAGCTAAAAGAGGAGTTTTCAGCTGAGTCACCGTAGCTCATGGCCACAGTTTTGGAAGCCCTGAGCGCTCAAGTCATAAAATCATCTGTGCACTCACCTTTTTTTCCTCTCTACTCATAAACAGTCGGGCACCTCCAGGCAGTGTATAAAGGTGCGCACCCCTCGGTAACACAGAGAGTTTCATCTGAAACTGTGATCTTTAGGGAAGGGATGGATTGCCAGGCGGTAGCTTAGGGAGTGTTCCCAACCTTTTTTGAGCACACTTTTTACATTTGCAAAACCCTGGGTCGACCACAACCAAAAATGACACAAAAATGACACTCTTAACACAGTAATACATATAGTTAATATGTTTTTGAATGTATTTATACACTCAGTGTGAAACTTGGGCCTGTTTCTCGTGAACACGACATAGATATCCTGGCAGGAATGGCAGAAAAGACACACACTTCTCCTTACACAGAACTCCCATAACCAAGAGAAAATGCTATAAAGAGTTTGGGGTATTGACCTTGAGTTTTGGAGTTGTAGTTCACCTATATCCAGAGAGCACTGTGGGACTCAAACCATGTTGATCAGGACCAAACTTGGCATGAAACCTCAATATGCCCAAATATGAACGCAGATGCAGTTCAGGGGAAATAGACCTTGACATTTGGGAGTTGTAGCTGCTGGGATTTATATTTTCCCTACAATCAGCAGTCTGAACCCCCCCATGATAGAACTGGGCCAAAACTTCCCACACAGAACCCCCAGAGGCAAGAGGAAGCCCATTTGGGGAAAGGGGGAGGCGGGCCTTCCCAATGCACGGAGAGGAGCGGCCAAGTAGACAACGGGTGGGGGGGGGGTGGCTGTACTCAGCCCTTTCCTCGAGGTAGGTTTCTTAGGGTTTTTATACTAACACACTAGACTCTCCCCCTCCCCCTTCCTGGAGGTTCTAATTTCACGGCACACCTGATGATAGTCATTAGCACACTAGTGTGCTCCGGCACACTGGTTGGGAAACACTGGTCTAGGGTTCTGCTTCTTATAAGTTTTTTAACATGGAGGTTGCATGCTGACTCTCAAGCAGGAACCTCGAAGAATGCCCGAGGCCCCATAACCACAGAGAGAGAAAAAAAGTAAAGCAAAAGCTTCTAGGAATACATTGAGTGCTTTACCAAATCCTGGGCACACCACCAACCAAAATGACACAAAACGACACTCTAACACATATAGTTATTATGATCTTAAATGTATTTATACACTCAGTGCGAAACCTGGGCCTGTTTTTGAACACTCACATAGATATCCCTGGCAGAATGGCAGAAAGACACACTTTCCCACACAGAACTCCCATAACCAAGAGAAAATGCTATAAGAGTTTGGGTGGGTATTGACCTTGAGTTTTGGAGTTGTAGTTCACCCATATCCAGAGAGCACTGTGGGACTCAAACAATGTTGGATCAGGACCAAACTTGGCATGAATGCTCAATATGCCCAAATGTGAACACAGATGGAGTTTGGGGGAAATAGACCTTGACATTTGGGAGTTACAGTTTCTGGGAGGGGGCCTCGAAAGACAGCAGTCTCCCTCTCACTTAGGGTTGCCCTCCCTCCCTGTCAGGCTTGGAATTTATTTATTTATTTGTCACGTTCTTCCGGCGACTGACGGTTTACACAGGCAGTCTCTGCCCACAATACAACACAGCAACAAGTCAACCCCCCAGAAAAAACCATATAACAACAAATTAACAATTAAAAACATACAATTGCAGCCTCAGCGTCACGTTGAAATCAGTTTCCATCGCATCGTCGTCATTCCTTGTATCCAATTAAGCCTTATATTTCATCAGCAAATGCCTGCTCAAATAACCAGGTCTTGACTTTCTTGGCGAAATGTCAGAGGGAGGGGGCCGATCTGATGTCTTTAGGGAGTGGCGTCCAAAGCCGAGGAGCCACCACTGAAAAGGCTTCTGTCTCTCGTCCCGCCAGTCGCGCCCGCGAAAGAAGGCGGACCGAGCAGGGCCTCCAGATGATCTTAAACATCTCGATGGTTCATAGGGAGAGATGCGTTCGGACAGGTACATTGGACCCGAACCGCTTAGGGCTTTAAAGGCTAAATTGGGGTCGTGGGGAGCAGGAGCCTCACTCACCACGTGTGCAGCTCCTCGGGGGTCCGCGGGGCAGTCCAGGTGGGCATCTCAGGCCTGGTGAAGCAGGCAAGAAGGAAGGCGGCGGGCTAGGAACCGGAGGGAGGCCGAAAGGGGGAGGAGGGCGGGGCGGGGCGGGGCCGGTGCTGGACTGTACCATCCGCATTGAGGCCCGGTGGGGAGGCAAGAGGAGGTCTCTACTTGGGGAGAGGAAGGCTGGCCTTCCCAATGCATGGAGAGGGAGAGACCAAGTAGACAATGGGTGGGGAAGGGGGTGGTTGTAATTTTGTGTCTTTATGGAGGTACGTTTCTTAGGGTTTTTATACTTCAACACACTAGACTCTCCCCCTTTTCCTGGAGGTTCCAATTTCCACGGCACACCTGATGACCCGCCACGGCACACTAGTGTGCCCCGGCACACTGGTTGGGAAACACTGCCTTAGGGGGAAAGCTTGCTTTCGGTTTAGTTTCCAGAGCTGAATGTGTCCATATTCTTTAAATAGATGAGTTTCACCCAAGGAGACTCTCTGCTGTGCTTTCTGCAACCGGACTTGCCTATCTGAGATTGGCTTTTTTAGTCATCAACGCGCTTTTAGAAAGCGTGGAGTGAGTCCTTCCTAAGAATCTTCATTCGCGAAGTAATGCCGAGAGATGTTTCTAATTGTAATTTGGCATTAAATCCTTGCTGTTAACCGGCCTGAGTCCCTCTGTGGAGGTTGAGAAAGTCGGTATATAAAAGTTTAAAATAAATAAATAAATAAATGAATAAATAAATAAATAATATTCCGTACCCATTTTGTCACATTTATTTATTTACTTTATTTATATTCTGCTCTTCTCACCCCGAAGGGGACTCAGAGCCGATTACAGAACACATACTTGCAGACAATCCCTGCAGTTCAACATATGACATGTAAACATGTGACATTTATCACAGTACAGTACATACATTTTTACATTTATACATCTACTAGCTGTACCCGGCAGGCGTTGCTGTGCCCTATTTAGGAGATGCGAGAAAGTCTGAGTATGTAAGGGTTGGAATTGATGTGACTTATGGTCTTGGTGGGGTCATGGCTGTGTCGTTGTGGGTTGTTCTGGTGGGTGGGATGTTGAAGTCCTGGGGAGTTGTCGGTGTGTGGTGTTGCTGGCGTTCTGCAGAGCTTGTGGATATACAATTTTTTTTGTCTTTCCGTCTGCTGTGTTGATGGAGAGGTTCTGTGGTTTCCCAACTCTGGATTTGAAAAAAGAAACTGTGTTTCTGTTCTGGCGTTTGTTCTGCCCTTTTTTGTGTGATGTCTGTAGCGTTGCGAGTGTGTCGTCCGATCCTGTTCTTTTTAGGAGGCATGGCTTGTCTTTTGGGTCAGCTTCTGCCTGTGTGGAAGGAAGGAATGGCATACAAATGGGTTGAGCGGTAGACGCAAGGTTGTGTTATGAGCGTATTATTATTATTATTATTATTCGGGTTTCTATGCCGCCGACTCCCTGAGGCTCGCGGTGGCTCACAGGAACCGAAGGTACAACTACACACAAGCAATGCGATAAAACATCTAAGACAATTAAACAGTTAAAACAGCAAAATACGAAACCCCCAGGTACAGTTCAGAAATTAGACAGCGTGACACCCCAGGACAGCGGCTACAGCGGAACATGGGCAGGACCTACTCACCGAAGGCCTGCTTAAACAAATAAGTTTTGCAGGCGCGTCTAAACGGGAGCAGGTCCTTTATAGCCATGTTTCCAGCCGGGAGGGCGTTCCACAGCGTAGGAGCTATCACGGAGAACGCCCTCCGGCAGTAGATGTCAGTTTAGCCGATTTCGCCGAGGGTATCTCTAACAAATTAGCATCCTCGGAGCGTAGTGATCTCGGGGACAGTGTGGGTGAGTCGGTCCTCAAGTACGCTGGCCCCAGGCCATGCAAGGCCTTAAAGGTAAGAACCAACACCTTGAAGGAGATCCGGTGCTCGATTGGGAGCCAGTGCAGATCCTGCAAAACAGGTGTGATGTGGCGGCCTGCTGGGGTGCCAGACAGGAGCCGGGCGGCAGTGTTCTGCACCAGCTTGAGCTTCCGGGTCGCCGACAAAGGAAGGCCAACGTAAAGCGCATTACAGTAATCTGTGGCCAGGTCATTCCGGGAGATATAGGGGGCCAGCCTCCGAGCCTGTCGCAGATGAAAAAAAGCAACCTTGCTGACCGCAGAGACCTGGGCCTCCATGGTCAGTTGGGAGTCCAGATGTACCCCAGGCTCTTAACGGAAGGCGATGGGCATAGCGCCACACCGTCCAGGGTCGGAAGCTGGACATCTACACCACCCGTGGGACCCGACCACAAGATCTCGGTCTTAGCGGGTTACACCAAGAACCTACTGGCACGCAGCCATCCAGAAACGGCCTCGAGGCAGTGTTGGAAATTATCGGGGATGGATCCCGGCCTGCCCTCCATCCTCAGAATGAGCTGGGTGTCGTCAGCGTACTGGTGGCACTCCAGCCCATAACTCCGCACCAGCTGTGCAAGCGGCTGCATGTAGATGTTGAATAACAGAGGGGAGAGAATGGCCCCTTGTATTGTGTTGTGTGTAGGTATTACTTTTTGGTGAGTTAGTGGGTGTGTGGTGGAATTGTGGGTGGTAGTATGTTGTGGAATGCTTGTGTGGGTGGGGTGTTTTGGGTGTTTGTGTGTGTTTGTAGAGTATCAGTGCAGTGTTGTGTTGTGTTTGGAGTATAGGTGAAGTTTGTTTTTGTTTGAGGTGGTGGTAGGTGTTGGGTCCCGTAAAGTTGGGGGGATGGGTTGTGATAGGAAGTTGTGTTGTGTTGTGTGGGTAGGAATTGCTAGAGAATTGCTCCCGCATAGAGTTTGGTTTTGACAGTTTAACCCTCAAACACCAACTGACTGAGCTCAAATCACTCAGCATTCTATCCTAGCCTTGGCTGG
This sequence comes from Anolis apletophallus, assembly GCA_030556195.1. Taxonomy (NCBI): domain Eukaryota; kingdom Metazoa; phylum Chordata; class Lepidosauria; order Squamata; family Anolidae; genus Anolis; species Anolis apletophallus. The sequence continues at coordinate 4,119 of JARBWK010003682.1, read as the reverse complement.
CTCTGCCCAGCGTTACTATGGTTACTCAGCCTCCCTGCATTTTGTGAGGGCCGATGTTGGCCAATGGGTTTCGCTGGCTGTCGCAGAGGATGCTGGGAAATGTAGTTTTTTTAATCGTTGTTTTGGGGGCCCTGTAGGTTTTGGGGGGGAAGTTTCTTTGCTAAAAACCTTCCTTGTTTGAGGCCTATTTGTGTTGGCAAGTTTGGTGTCTCTGCCTTGGAAGGTTTCTCTGTCTCTGTCAGTCGTTCGACGACGGGACCTCCTTTATATAATATAAGATGGACAAACATACAGTATATCCCTTCCATAAACTGAATCAATCTCACAATGAATCGCAGCGGTGTTCATGCACTTAGCATTTAAGTAGCGTATGACAGCGGGAACTTTGCCCTTGGAGAGAAACGGAATGAGGACGCTCATGTCTAACCTTCACCACAATGCCAGTCGATGAGCTACTGACAACTGGCACTGCTGCTTCGCTTCCGTTGGTTTCCCGCTACACGGCAGTGATACCAACTCCCGCTGAGAATGTGCCTTGCAACCTTACTTTCCGGATAACCCTTGTACAGCGCGAACGTCACACTTATTTATTTATTTATTTATTTATTTATTACTATTTAGACTTGTACGCCGCCACTCCCCGAGGGCTCGGAGCGGCTCACATTCACGTAAAAACACAACAGAAGTAAAACAACATATTAAAACTAGACTAAAAGAGGATTTCCAGCTTAGCGATCAAAGGCTGGCCGGAAAAGGAGAGTCTTGCAGGCCTTGCGGAAGGACAGAAGGTCCTGCATGGCCCGCACATCACTCGGAAGAGTGTTCCATATTGATGGTGCCACTACAGAGAAGGCTCTGCGCCGGGTTGATGTGAGACGGATTGCTTTGATGTTCAGTACTTCAAGGAGGTTCACTTGTTCGGAACAAAGTGACCTCTGGGGTTGGTCGGGGAGGAGACGGTCCCGTATCTCCGTCTTTGCTGGGTTCACCCTCAATCTACTGGCACGCAGCCAACCAGTCATGGCTTCAAGGCACTCTTGGAAACAAGAGGGTACGGAGTCCGGCCGGCCTTCCATTTTCAGAACGAACTGGGTGTCGTCAGCGTACTGATAACATTCCACCCCAAAGCTTCGGACCAGACCAGCGCCCGATTTGGACCCCCCCAAATTTTTTTTTTTAAAAAAAAGTTCGATCTTTGGCGCTTCTGCGCCTGCACGCAGGGTGCCATAGACTCTCAGAGACAGTTCCACTGCCTCTGTGAATTTATGGCGCCCCCTGCGCGCAGGCGCAGAAGCGCCAATGATCGTCCCTCCCTTCTAAAGCCCTCCCTCTTAAACCCTCCCTCCCAAAGCCGTGGCATGCCACCCACCTCAGATTTTGCCACTTCTGAGGTGGCCGGCATGTCGCGGCCCTGGGAGGGAGGGGCGAACCGCGGGGGAGATGCTCCCTCACAGCTTGTCCCTTTCTCCCAAGGCCGTGGCATGCCGCCTGCCTCAGAAGCGGCGAAGTCTGAGGCGGCTGAATTGAACCTTGCTTTTGTTTTTACTCCTGAGACTGTTTGCCTCCTGCGACCGGACCTTAGGTTGGGACCAAGTTTGGGGGTCCCCAACAGTGTGACCTCGAGCACGACATACTCATCCTCTGAGTAAAGGAGCGAGGTTCTGCTGCTTACACATAGGAGTACAAGGGGAGTGTTTGCAGTCTTGTCCATTCACCCCCTTCTATTATTCCAGTGTTTCCCAACCAGTGTGCCGTGGCACACTAGTGTGCCGTGAGCGATCCTCAGGTGTGCCGTGGGAAATGGGAACCTCCACTGCCCTTTCTTCCCCCTCCTACTGAACACTTCTTCTTCCTTACAATTTAGACTCAAAGTCGAAACGAGAGATTTCGCGTTTCCGCGTTTCAATACAGATTGCTGCAGCCCGGGAGATAACTCACAAGAGCGATCTGTATTGAAACGCGGAAACGCGAAATCTCTCGTTTCGACTTTGAGTCTAAATTGGTCTACTACAATACTGGGGAGGAGCGGTCAGAAGTGATCAGCGCCCTGAGGAAGCGGTTACGCGAAACGGCCATCTTGGCGTCGTCAGCTTACCTCCAGCCGTTGGCGCCTGCCCACCATAGCAGCCACCAGCCCTGCCACCTACCAAGGTTCCTCTATTGACTCAGTCGCAGGTCCATGGGTCATCATACCCAGGACTTCACTAAGGGTTACTCAGTGCCTAGTGGAATACTCCTTCGCCCAACCATGTATATGGGCTTGTGATTCATACTCATACTGTGTATTAATCACATGATTGATTGTTTGCATTACATTGTACTGTTTGTGATATTGTTGTGCTATTGAGCATATATATACAATATATATACAATACAGTGGTTTTTACCTATATATGCTATGTCTTGGTATTCCTTTGACACTGCCCCTTTAAACATTGTGGTTTAGCAGGGTGTATAGAAGTAACCTTGGAAGTGGCCATTTACCTGGGGGCCTAAGTAGTCCACTGTACCTTGCCCTTTTCCCCTCACTCCCCCCTCCTCCCACTTCCCCTGTTTCACTGTCCTTTATTCTGTACTGTGTTCTTAATGCTGTGAGTCGCCCCTGAGAAGCCAGGCAGCAAAAAGAGCACACACAACAAGGTAGGTAACAAAGTATCAAAATAGTGGATATATTTAAACAATACAAGATCAATTTCATGTGTTTGAAGACACACCACATATATAACATCAAGGCGCAAATTCCAGATAATGCACAGTTATACAATGAAACACATTGATGATGGGGTGGTCACAATCAAAGAGAGGATATAGTATTAGGCAGTCCTAACAAACATAAATACGACAAATGCTGAAGCCGCGATGGGACTTCATACTAGATGTGACTTAGGCCGACGGGCTGGCGATGCCAATATTCTGGGGCCTCTCCCCCGTTCGCCCCGAGGCGGGCTTTCTCAAGGCCTGCATATGTATCAGATGTCCATAAATCTACAAGAGAATTAAGTACAAAATGTATAGAACCAAGTGTAACACCCATAAAAGAATATACAAAATATCAAGGTATACATACCTATGTAGAGAAGTGTCAGGGCTTAACCTCACTAAGGTGTAGTGAGGTGACCATTAAGGTAAGGAATGCTCTGAATGCTAGAAGGAGCTCAGGTGAGACGGTTCAGGTAATCAGAGCCTGGACATTGATACCTAAATTTAACCCATTAGGGTGCTCTGTATTGAGTCTTAAAATCCATGTTTTTCAGATTTAAGGGGGTAAGAATGGGGGCGGACTTCAATTTTTTCTAGAACTCTAACTCTAAGAGATTTAGGATCATGTTTAAATCGTAAACAGTGTGTATATAGAGGTAGGTCCACACTCCCAGTATTAATTTTACTACGGTGTTCAATAAAATTATCAACAGCTCCCTTGAGCAAGGAGTGTTCCCAGGGGCTTGAAAGAAGCCATGGTAAGACCGCTGCTGAAGAAGCCGACTTAGATCTTCCGGCTCCCTCCAATTACCGACCTGTGTCAAACGTGCCTTTTTGCGTCAAGGTAATTGAGAGGGCAGCAGCGGATCAGCTGCTGGCGGTTCCTAGACGACACAGCTGGGCTTGACCCCTTCCAGTCCGGCTTCCGTATTGGGCATGGGACGGAGACCGTGCTTGTCGCCATTACAGACCAACTTCGCCGCCAGCTGGACCAGAGTGGATCAGCACTGCTTGTTTTGTTAGATCTAACAGCAGCGTTTGATACAGTAGATCACGCCTTGTTGACCCACCGTTTAGCCGTGACTGGGGTTAGGGGGACCGCCCTTAAGTGGGTGACCTCCTTCCTCCAGGATCGGGGACAACGTGTGGAGGGGGGGGGGGGGTCTCTGGGAGACTCCCATTAAGTTGTGGGGTCTCCCAGGGGGCCATCCTCACCCCCTTATTATTCAACGTATATATGCGCCCCCTGGCCCAGCTGGTTCGCGACTTTGGTCTGGAGTGTTATCAGTACGCGGATGACACCCAGCTTCTGCTGAGAATGGGCGGCAGGCGGGACTCCGTACCGATTGTTTCCATCGATGCCTCGAAGCCGTGACTGGCTGGCTGTGAGCGTTGGTAGGCCGCTCAATAATCACACTC
>JARBWK010003681.1:0-11876 GCA_030556195.1 Anolis apletophallus | reverse complement strand
GTGGGCTTTTGAACACATGGCATATGGGCAGTCAGCTCCTTGGGGGAGATAAAGAAAAGATCAAAACACCCTTTGTGTAGCATAAGACTTTTCTGCAAGGTTAGACAGCATTACATTTCCAGCTTTTGTTTAGAGTCTAATAGATTCAAATCCAACCCATAAAATATACCTTGTAATCTCGGAGGCTGATTTATTACAAAAAATTATATGCACCGTATCTGTTCTTACTGGGAAAAATGAATACATTTAAATATAATAGTTTAAAAGAAAACAATCCTGTGTTTGATCAGTTCCATAGAAGTGAGATCACTTCACTTCTCACTGTTCAGTTAAAATGAGGGTTATGTGGGTTGCTAAGCGAACTGTGTGATACTAGTTTGGAGAAAAAGAAAATAGAACTCTTGTTTGCACCATATTAATCTGAATCATGAAGGTGATACTCCCATTAATAATACATTAAAAATAATACATCTGTTGAGACAACTTTCAGTATGTTCCATTTATCTTGGTCTGCAATGGGAGAAAAGTGTCATCTTTTCACTCAACATATTAATTGACCCCATATTCTTTTTTAATTTAGAGCCATAACAATATTATTAGCCACAGTCTTCAGATTTCATATGAAACCCCAGTTGGCACTCAAAGCGCCTCTTCTCATCTGCCATAATTAAAAGAAAAGATCAGAGGAAGTTCAAGTCTTGTGAGCTTTATCAAGCCTGCTGGAACTACATGGTTGCCCAAAGTGGCAAAGGATAGTGTGAAGCTAAATGAGGACAGATGAAACGCAGGGGCACTAAGACAAGAATGATTTGGTGCTCCAGATGTTATTGGTTGTAATTACAAGCACTCCTAGCAAGCATAGTCAAAGGTGAGGAATGTTGATAATTTTCGGACTGCCCATTTCTTCTATAAGATTATAGTGTCAAAGAGGTAAAATTGATATTTCTGTCAGAACTTGGAATGTTACTTCTGAGGATCTAGTTTAATTTAATCATTACTGTGATCACCACCACCACCGTCATCATAGGAGATCCCTCATGGCTGAATATTGCTGTCTCCAGAAGTAGAATCTTGCCGATGGACCCATAAGTGACTGTAGAGACCTATTTTGGATCTGCATGGTCTATCACAATGAGGGACATACATTTCAGGTGGAAGGTGTTCCCTGAGAAGGGTTTGCTTGACACCTTCTTCTTGGCACATTTCTCACTTGGAGACCTGTTTCATTAATTAATATTCGTAATTATGTGGCAGTTATGTAATGGTATGGTTGATTCCTTAATTGCGATAGATTTATACTGGTAGATTTAACATATAACATGTTGTATCTTAGGATCATTTCAGTCATGGTCTTTTTATACTTTGTATACTTCAGCAATCTCTACATAGGAATACATATTTATTGCTAATACTCATAAATCATGGAAGAGGTTTTGACACCAGCAATACCACCCCAATCCTTCTAGCAGTATTCTGACTTTGACAGTAAGGCTTTGGGAGTTATGGTTATACTTTTGTGAAGCTGATTTACTGTATTCATCAGAACCTGTGAAGAAGAGAAACATTCTATTTTAAAGTAGTTTGTCGTAATGGATAACACCCATGAAAAATAGAAAAAAATGTTGATGGATGACATTTTGTGGTCATTTTAAATGAGGAAAAATTATGCTGGAACAGTATTTCAAGAAAAAGCAAATTAATATGGCACATTTCTCCTTTATCTGTATTACAAAAAGTTTTTTTTAACAAGGTCCACTATGAAAAACATCATCTTTCAAGCTTTTCTTGTTAGGCATTTCCATGATTGCTCTATTTGAGGGTGGCCATGTTCAACAGGCCTGGTAGTTGATTTTTCACCTTGGGATCTTTCAGGTAGCAAAAGAGGGCAAACAATTAACAAAAGAACAGAAAATTCAAGATGTAGAACCCAACTTTCAACATTTCATATACTTCTTATGCAATTTTATGTAGAATACTTGTAATGACATTTTGTATAAAACAAATTTGTGTACATTGAACCACCAGAAAATGAAGATGACACAATTTCAGTCACTCATGTGGTCAATTCTGAAGTATTTCATGTGTTTACTGTGTTTACTGTTTTTTATTGTTTTTATTGTTTTCTTTAGAGTGATATTTTGTGATTTGTGGTTTGGGCACGCATCCCATGTAAGCCGCTCCCCCTTGGGGAGAAGGAAGCGGTTTATAAATAAGTTGTTTATTATTATTATTATTATTAAAAAGTCCCAAACTGAATTGAATCTTAGGGTTTGCTATATTATTTCCTGCTTTCCTACTTGACTGATGGAGTGAATTTCTTCCTATCACAGCCAGTAGAGATGTCAAAAGGGAGTGGTGAGGGAAAGGGTGGCTCAGAGAGCACATCATCCAGTCTGTGAGAGTACCTCCTGCCTTATAGAATTGAGGAGAGAGGAAAAAGTAGCTGATTTTAGGGTTATTTTTAGGACAAAATATCCAGCATCTCAGATGAGTGTTGGAGATACTGGAGGAAGGGAGGGAGACATTGTGTGGATACCAGAATTTTAGTTTTATTTTCACAAATTTATAATTTCCTCTATTTTGGTCAACCCTATCGTTACCTGAAATAAAATCATCACAAATTATAAGCCACTGAACCAGTGGGACAGCCTCCCATGCCTAGTAGGTGCCAAGTTGGCTGGGGCTGAAGAGATCCTGACAATAGGGCTGCAGTTTGACTTAAAATATTTAAAACTCGCTTAAGATGTAATTAAAATATACATGGGTTGTTGTGGTTTTGTAGGAAATACAGATGGGTGCACTGGAAGGGAAAAGGATGGAAGAAAGAGTGAGCAGTGTAAGTAGTGACACGTAGGCAATCAGGGTGGGAGACTTTGTAAGGTACAAGTGTGATGAGGTGGTTATTTGTGTTATATTAAGTGGTCACGTTATGGACAGACCACAAAGGGTTGGCTGTGATAATGGAGGCAGTTCCCTCCCTGGGGGAATGTGTTGCCATGGTGATGGTGGGCGAGCCAACCAGAAGGCTAACTCCGAATTCTTAGAGAGAGAGTCAGTAGGTGCCTGGCCGTCAAGCCAGAAGGTTCAGTTAGATTCCTGCTCTGAGGAGAGGAGTAGGAATCCACGTTATTGAAACTGCAGAGAGCAGTTAGAGAGTTTTCCTGTCAGCGAAGTGAGGAGTAGCTTCGCTGGGGAATCTGTTTTGTGTAAAGCCTGAGGGGCTAGATAGAGGCAAGAGTGCCTGTATGTTTTAGATTGCTAGGCGCTGATCTAAGTAACAGCAATAGTTAAACATTGCAACTGTGTACTAGTTAAACTTTGTAACCCTTTTTTAAGTCGTGCCTCTTGGAAGAGTTATATTAAATCAAACCAAGTTTTGTGCCCAGTTGTGTGAAAAACTATTTAAGTTTGATTCAAAACTCTCTCCCCGTGACTTCATTTAGATTACCAGTCTCCTCACCACTCTTTACAAGTCAATGGGTCAAGCCTAAATAAATTAATGGTGGCAGCGAAATACAAGTTAACGTCGAATCTTCTAAATGGTGGCGGTGGGATGCTGCCCTGCCACGTTAAAAGAAAATAACCTTAAATCTCCACAAATGGTGGCACAGCGGCGGGATGCGTATAAGAAATCTGATCTAGTGCCTAAGACTGTGACAAGATTGGGATGCGTGTTAGAGATCTGATCTAGTGCCCAAGATTGTGACAAGATTTAGATCCGTGTAACATCTGAATTCAGTACTTGAGACTGTGTAAAGAGTAAGAAAACGTGTTGTGAGGTAAAGTTAAATCTCACAGTATAGCTACTAGAAAGCAGACGAGAAGCCAGGTGGCTTGAGGGACGAAGAGAAGCCAGGAGGCTTGAGTGGTTAAAATTAAAAAGAGAGAGTTGAGGCAAACCTGAAGTAAAAGGCTGAGACCTAAAGTAAAGGTTGGGAAGCCTGAAGTGAAGGGGGCTAAGTTGGAGTCCTGAGGTAACCTGCAAGAGGGCTGAGTAAAGTCCTGGGGTAAACCTACAAAAGAGAAGGCTGAAGTAAAGGCCTGAAAAGAAAAGTGTGAGGTAAATGGAACTCTGAAGATGGCAGAATCTCAGAAGTCAGTCTCTGAGGAGATTCAAAATTTGAAAATACAGTTAGAGTTAAAAGAAGAGAAAAGCAACAAATGGATGCTGAATGAGAAGAGTGAAATAATTCATCAGAGGATGAAGAGCTATTAGAGCGGAAGGAGAAGAGGTTACAGAATTTTCAAAAGGGAATGCAAGAAATTAAAGATGATATAGAGAGGGAAATTCATCGGTGAAAGGAGGATAATAGAACTCCGACAGTTGATTGAGAGGGATGATGAGCAATGGAAAGAAAATGGGCACAGGCTGAGATGGTGAAAAGCCAAATCAGTAAGAAGTCGGTGCACAGCCGACAATTGCTGAGGAGATCTCAAAATTACAAAGGGAGATTAAAAACCTTGAAGATAAGTTGAGAAACCTTGAAGATAGGTTGAGATTTGAAGAGAGGCGAAGGGAGATTGAAGAAAAATGGAGAAGGAAAAGGAAACGGAATGAGCAAAATAAAAGAGATGCCTCTGTAGAAAGGAGAAAGAACGTGAGGTGAAAAAGGAAGCCCAGAGATGGCTTAAAATAGAAAAATGTGCCTGTCGTGAGGAGAAAGGGCTAGTTTCAGTTGTGGTGAAAGTAGAGAGGCCACTTGAGAAAATGGCGGGAAATTCAGAAGAGGAGATTTCCATGCCTCAGTTTAATCCCTTCCCCCACAAGCAGCTTGAAGAGAACCCTGCTGTAGAAACACACCAGTAGGCTGAAAGGTGTAATAGAAAATGTTTCTGTCAGAGCAGAGCAAAAATGGCAGATTCAATTGTTGCCAGTTGTTTTGAGAGTAGGGAGCTGGAAATTACCTCACCTTCCAAGAGGAAGAGAATAGAGGGAGAAGGAGTGCAGATGCTAGAGCCACACAAGAGAAAGACTCACAGTTGCAGTGAGGTAAAATCTAAGGTTACCTCAGATTTTGGAAGGAGACTGCACAAAGAGGAGATCCCTGTGTTGGACTCCAGAGAGAAGGAAAAGTAAAGGACGGTGAGGAGGAACAAAAGGGAGCCAGAGAGAACCAGTGGTGGTTCTGATACAGAGAAGCCTAGGTACACAATAGAAGAAAGTGATGACTCTGTAACACTGCCTATCACTGACACTAAGGCAATAGCTTTTGAAAGAGGGCAAGAAATGACATGTTTATAAGTGATTTTCGGACAATGCCTATAGAAAAAGAAAGTGGAAATAATGACGATGAATCCAATGTTTCCAAACCAAATATTGTCAGTGAGAGAAATAATTTCCCTGAAAGGAGCGCAGGGTTTGGATCCTCACAATGATAGTTGCCAGTCCTTGTGAATAAGAGCACAAGCCTCAAGACTTCAGCAGTGAGGTGGACATGGCAGATAGATTTAAAGAGAAAGGAGAGTTAAAGCCATTAGCTTCAAAAGATGTTTTGCTTTCAGTTCACTTGAAGAAATTACTCCACCGAGGCGTCATGGACAAATGCAAGGAAGTATCCAGAATTGAAAGAAGCAGTAAGCTGCAAGTAGGAAAGAATTTGATGCAGTAGAGATGACAAGAAATCAGCCATTTGGGAAGTTGGAATGCGACCAAATAGAGGCTGAAGAGATTTCAAGCTTGCAGTTGACGAATGACCAAACTAGAGAGGAAATAAGAAGCGAGGAGGAAAATTAGTAGAGAAGGAGATGGGAGAGGCGTGAAACAAAAGGAGATGCCTCTGATGATGAGACAGAATCCACTTCTGCTGTGGTGAGGAGGAGGATTCAAGGGAAGTGAAAGGAAGAATGGGACTCAAATCTCAGAAGATGTGGGAGTTTGACTTCTGTTCTCCAGCAGCAATGAAGTTTCCTGTGTGTGTGTGTTGAGCTGAGGGCCTCTGTTGCTGTTGTGCATACAGAGAAAACAAACACCTTTGAAAGGACTGTGCCTCGGTACTGATGGGAACTGTATAGAGGTCAAAAGCTCATGAACAACTGCTGAGAGAAGAAATGGAGAAGAATATGTAAGCCCAAGTTGTAGCATTTAATGTTGCAGGATGAAGCCATTGTGGGAACAGGGCAGCAAGAAATTGTCTGGAACGTATAGCAAATGATGACACAGAGCTTACTAGTATTAGAACGGTGGAACAAAGCGTCCATTGAGGGCCAAGAAGTCAAAGAGCAGAATTGAAAAGGGTGCAAATCCCAGTGGAAGGGAAAAACTCAAAATATTTCAACCAGTACCAGAAGAACCTGGAAACTTCCAGGTGCTGCAAGGTGACTCAGTCAAGTTCTGTATGTTGCAGTCATGATGATGCAGATAATATAAAATTGCTTAGTGAAGGCACTAAGTCCCTTTCCATGCAAAGAAGATGGTGATAACAGCTGTTAAGACTGAAACAAGTGGTCCGGCAGCAGCTAAAAGAGTTAAACAGAGAGGTCAAGGCATCTTCAGAATCGGAGCCTGGTGTTGTGAAAGTCGACACTGAGTTCTGAGGATTCTGCTGATTGCAGTTCGGTTCGGATGTTCCTCGTGGATGCCAAATCCAGCCAGATCTGCTGGGCCAGCCATCAACACAGTTTCAGTAATTTCTGTTGGACATTTGTGAGGATGATCGTCGGGAGCCTTGTGTTGTGGGGTCTCCGCTTCCAGGAGAGCTGTACCAGTCCGTTCCGGTGGAGGTTCCTGCTTCTGTGGCGGTTGAGGTTTGGCGTCTCCACCCTGTTGCTGTGGGGAGGCGACATCACCCTTCAGAGACTCATCCGCGGGAGAAGGCGAGAAGACGAAGAACACCATACCCAGTAGTCATCAACTTAAGTCATCAAGGGACAGGAGAAGCAAAAGACTTATGGTCAACCAGTGAGATGGGAAACCCATTCCTCAAAGACATTGGAGAGACACCAAGAGACGGATAAAGCCAGAAAGACAGAAAAGAAGTGGTTGTGAAAGAAACATAGAGACCACCAGGAAGAGACATTGATGATGATAGTGGGTTTATTGCAACCTTATTTGTTTTTGAGCCATGAGTTATTGGACAGAGAAACAAACATGTCAAATAATGTTTATGATGTAATTCATATTACTTTTAATGATTATGATGAAAGGGAAGGTAAAAAGTTCCATGATAACATACTGAAACCGTTCCATTATAAGAGTGACTTTGTATTCAGGAAGACCTGATGGCGATATACTGTATCTTCAACTGTTCTTGGAAGAGACTGTTGGAGAAGGCGCAAGGGGTTTTTAGTTTAGAAGCATCTGTAAGGAGGGTTATTAGGATGAGAAAGCAGTATCAGGAGAAATACTTGTTGTTAATACATCCTCCAGGAGACAGAATGCTGGGTTGTTTAATCCTCAAAATAGAGAAAATTTTGTTGGGTAAGTTAATGTAGGAAGAGGTAGAGGTAATGATATTGTATCACATTATATTGTATTGTCTTGCTGTATTTAAAATGTTTTTTCCTTTTCAGGAATATATTTGGTGTATTCAATGTTTTAACATTATTGATTGTATTGCTGATGTGCCCCCATATTTACGATTCTGTTTACTGGATTCAGTAAAAACAGCTGATTTGTATATAATTAGAGTAAATATGTATAATGAATTGTAAAGTGTATAAGTTTTATGTAATGTCTTCCATACGAATTATTTTTTAATTCACTGGACAGAGAGAATTAAAAATAATTTCGGAAGAGGAAGGAAGGTAATATGAGGTGGTTATTGGTGTTATATTAAGTGGTCACGTTATGTGGACAGACCACGAGGGTTGGCTGCTGTGATAATGGAGGCAGTTCCTCCTGGGGAATGTGTTGCCATGGTGATGGTGGGCGGAGCCAGCAGAAGGCTAGCGAGTGCTAGAGAGAGTCAGTGGGTGCCTGGCCGTCAAGCCAGAAGGTTCGGTTAGATTCTGCTCTGGGAGAGGAGTAGGAATCACGTTAATTGAAACTGCAGAGAGCAGTTAGAGTTTTCCTGTCAGCGAAAGCAGAGTAAGCCCGGCTGGGAATCTGTTTTGTGTAAAAAGCCTGAGGGGCTAGATAGAGGCAAGAGTGCCTGTATGTTTTAGGTTGCTAGACGCTGATCTAAGTAACAGCAATAGTTAAACATTACAACTGTGTGTACTAGTTAAACTTTGTAACCTTTTAAGTCGTGCCTCTTCGGAAGAGTTATATTAAGTATCAAACCAAGTTTTGTGCCCAGTTGTGTGAAATAAACTATTGGTTTTGATTCAAAACTCTCTCCCTGTGACTTCATTTTAAGATTACCAGTCTCCTCACCCTCTTTACAAGTCAATGGTCAAGCCTAAATAAATTAATGGTGGCAGCGAAATACAAGTTAACGTCGTATCTTCCTCAAATGGTGGCAGCGGTGGGATCGCCTGCCCTGCCACGTTAAAAGAAAAGTAAACCTTAAATCTCCACAACAAGGTTCAAGGAGAGGGAGGGAAGAATGGTTGGGAGCTGGACAAGCAGCAGCATGTAGGAAGCACCAGAGAGACTGCAAGAGTTCAAGGTAATTTTGAACTCTTGCTCCCTATTGCTGGGCTTTAGGGTTCTTCCTTAGCTACTACAAGGTCAGAGCATGAAAACGTAGCCTGTTTGAACTACAACTCAAGAATCTCTCAGACACTATTAGCTAGCCAGCCTGATTTTGGTGGGTTTTGCAGGTAGTTGAATGTCCTTTGCAGTCTCTTTCCGACTCTGTAATGCTCTGGGGTTTATACTGTTTGAGTATTTTCATATTAAAATACTTTTATTTTTTAACATAAAATAGTCACTCTTTCAAACACTGGGAAGGACCTGGTTACTCGTGGCACTCAACCAGACATCACTTCCTATTAAGATCAAACCACATATCTTTTTTTGTAGCATCACTGGGTTTTTAATGTTTCAGAACAGAATGAGATATGGTTTGAGCATTTGTAGTACAACTGGGGACCAGGATTTGAATTTTGCTCAACCATAGAAACCTATTGGGTGACTTTGGGCAAGTCATGCTCTCTCAGCTGCAGAGGAAGGCAAGAACCCTCTCTGAACAAATCTTGTCACGAAAACTCCATGATGGATTCACCTTAGGGTTGGCATACATCAGGAACAATTTGAAAAGCACACAACAATAAAAATCTCACAAGATGTTTTGCTCATTCCTAGAGCCCCAGGTGTTTTTCTTGTTAAGTACGCCCACATTTGTAAAAAGTTCAGAAAAATCAATGCAATTTCATCAAAAGCAACAATTACTTCCTTGAAAGCATGCACAAACAGTGTCTCTTGCTCTCACCTTTTAGAAGGCTTGAAAGCTCTAGATTTACTAGTCGTGTAGAAATGTAGAACTTGCCTTGGGTAAGAGTCTTTCCTTGATTAAGCCTAACTTACCACATCCTGTTGCCCTGGGAATAAAACAGAGGGAGAAATGTAAGCACCCCACCCTGAATTCCCTGGAGGGAGCAGGGAGGCACACCCGTATAATACTTACTAATTTCATGACAGAAGTAATTAGTTGCAAGTACATTTTCACAATATATAGTTGAATGAGCTGCCACTAATGTGGCTTGCATAGTAGCAATCTTGTAGAACTTACACCATTGTCAAAGGAGGGACTGAATGAGATGGAGATCTTTTGCCCAAGGAATACATGAAACAGCTCTTCCTGTTTAAAATTGGAAATTACTGCCATCTACAGTAACACCAGAAACATTGCTAAACAAGTCTATATTTTCCTTCCCATGATTTCATTGTGCTCAAATACTTAGGGGTGGTTTGCGTGGTGGGTTGTATAGCATGTGAAGATAGGTCTTCTTCATTGATATGACTCAAAGCACCTTGAAATTTTTCAAAATGACTTATTTTGTCTAGGTGACAATGGGTTTATTTTCTGCATTTACAATAATGGGAGTTACGCAGAAAATTCCATTAAAATAATGCGATAATGCTACTATTTCTCATAAGTGTTTTCAAAAGCGGGTGGCTGCTTTAAAACAGACAAAGGATAGATTTTCCTATTCCTATTTTTCTTTAAAGTTCTTATAGGAAAATGGAGGATTCCTGGAGGAGGATTTAGGACAATCAGGCATGAATAATGTCAAAATAACTGATAAGGCTGAAAGCTGCTGATAGTTGCTGCCTAACTGCAGAAATAGGGAGCGTGATATAGCAGCACTGCAGAAGTTGGAGAACCAAGTGTATAAAATGTATCTCAATCTATCTTCAGAATCAAATCTCTTGTAAACTGAACAAAATGGCACCAAAAATTGAACAGAGCAAAGAGAAAATGAAAAGAAATAAAAGGACATGAAAAACACACAGGAGAGATGGAAGAGAATGAAACAGGAATGTTTTCATTAACTCTGACTCAACTTTTATTCAAGTATTTCTGAATTATCTCAGGTTCTGTTCAGGTCACACAGCTTATAATGTTATACAGTTCTACCATCTTGAAAGAAATGAATGAATGAGAGCTAGCAATTTTGGAGACACCATTCTAAAATATTAAGGCCTACAACGACTAACTACCTGCTTGCTGGACTGTAATTAAAAAGTTGCTAATGAGACATTTTCATTATATTTACATGACTTTTTTTAAAAAATCCCTCTTCTCTCTAACATGGGACCCAAGGCAGTTTGCCATACAATTTAAAAATGCAATATAATCAAGCAATCAATCAATTGCCTTTTTTCAGTTAACAAACCTTAGGCAGATACAGAAAAATATAATACAGATAAAAGTCACATATAAAATACAATACAGGTTATCAAATGTACATATTAAGATTGTTGGCCTTAAAATTTATATCTCTTAAAAGTTAATAATATGTATCTAGGGCTGTGTAGTTTTCTACTATTTAGTGTACTACAGTTATAATCGCATAAATACTGTAGTTAAATTTCTCAGCTCTTTCGTTACTTTCCTTAGATAAAATGCTCTTTCGGGTCTTTGAGGCATGAGCAAAAAAAATTGCTATCTCCTCTGTAACTCTTGTAAAAGGCAATATAAAATAAGTGGCACAAAGTTTAAAATATTAAACAATCAAGTCAATGAAAATATTAATTTAGAACAGGAACAAATTACTTAAAAAACAACCCAGCAGCATACCCATTGCTCATCCTTCTCATAGGTATCTCTTGATTTTGACCATTCTAAATTTGGTGATACCTAAAGAAAACTGTCTCTAATAGTGAGCTGTCCAGCCTTAGGAAAGTGTGTGAACACTAATAGAAGATCATTGATGATTAATGCTTTCTTTTTGACGCGTTACTCCCAATGGATTCCCCAAACTAGCTGGAAATCTTAGGATTTGTGGTCTGAATATGAAAGTGCTCATTGTATCACACAACCCACATGTTGAAACAGGCAGCCTTGAAAATATAGTGGTTTTTAAGATGTGAAGACCTTTCAAAGTCAAAATCAAAATATTTGTGGAGACTGAAAAACTGAGAAATTGTTAGAGAAATTATGAAGCTGAACAAATGAGAATGAAGGGTCTACCTATGATATGTGAAAGTTCACATAGAATGACTCTTCCATATAAATGTTAGACTTTGCTTATTTCCCGATCCTTCATAAAAGGACTGATTTGTGGCTCTTTTGGTGCAGCTGAGAGCCTCCCACATCTCCTTGAACTTTTTTTCCACTAAGCATAAACTTATTCAGCCACCTTGCAATTTAAAACTCTATTAAAAGCAGGGAAATGAGATCAATTGCTCTTGTGTGTGTGCGGTTTTCTCTTTTTGCCTAGTCTGTTCCATCAAACATGTGTCAAGCCTGTAATAAATTTGCTATGCTGTCAAAAGCTGTCATACTCTCCCCTGTACTGAAAGCCAGTGAGCAAGGGAAATTTATCTT
>JARBWK010003680.1:0-11876 GCA_030556195.1 Anolis apletophallus | reverse complement strand
CCTGAGCTCTGATTGATCCACTGAAACATGCGAGGATGAAGGCAGGATCAGAAATGGCTTTATTCAGCAATGGCCAAAGTGGATGCTGGGGACACAGCGTCATCCCACATCTGACGTGCCTCCCAGCCACAAGCATGGATATTTAATACACATTTTCAGTCATTACACAGAGTGGGCATGTGCTGCGATTGATGCAAATTACGCTCCGCAATTTCATTGGTTCAAAAATACATTTATTTACGGTTTGTAATTGGTGCATAGTGTAGAATAAACTAGCGTTGTTTAACCTTAAAGCTGCCATCTCTCTGGTATGTTTTCCCACTCTGACAAGTGGAAGGGTTTGAGAATGGGGTGCAGTTTGGGTCTTGGGACAATGGGCGTGGGTGGGTTCATCCCTGGGG
The DNA here is from genome assembly GCA_030556195.1 of Anolis apletophallus. Lineage (NCBI taxonomy): Eukaryota > Metazoa > Chordata > Lepidosauria > Squamata > Anolidae > Anolis > Anolis apletophallus. The sequence goes on along the minus strand of JARBWK010003680.1, from coordinate 11,475 downwards.
ATATAGGCCCCACGATGTTCCCGGATTTGGGAGAAGGGGTGGCCAGGTGTCCCAATGGGTTCAGAGATCAGGACAAAAGGATGGGTTGATGGGCTTCTGGTGCCTGTCAAGAATGGGTCTTTGTCAGGCAGGGAAACCGGCTGATGGCTGCTCCCTGTTTGTTGTGAAGTCCCAACTCAGGGGGAGTGTAGTGCTTGTGCATTGGGGAATGAGGGGCAACCTGGGGAAATGGCCCTGCTTGATTTTCGGGGAATTTTGGACTGGGAGCCATAGCTCATCCATCTGAGCCCTGATTGGAGTTCCATTTTGGGGAGGAGGAAGTCGACAACAAGCTTTTTACAGCCCAGGGGACATATTGTCTGTTTCTATAGAGATACTTGCAAAACTCTTCATGTGCGACAGCAGCCAAATACAGATCCCAGATCTGAAATTCCACAATCCGAAATACTAGAAAGTTGTTCATAAGGGTAGCTGTGAGAGTGACACTATCGCTTTCCAGTGGAACAGGTGGCCTTCCAAATGCTTTCAAATCACACACACGCAGTGCTAGGAATCATGGCCATAGAGATGCATTAATTACGAAATACTCTAAAATTCAAACTTGTCCACAAGGGTGAGTGGGATAGTGACATCTTTGCTTTCGGAGGTTTCAGTGTATTCCAACTTTGTTTCAGGTACAACATTGACCCGCCCTCGTACCTTGTCCACAAAGCTGACATGCCATTACAGTGCATTACATACATTTTTATAGAAAAACAGAACTGTCAAGGTTCAAACCTCCCACCCCTCCGCTGGCTTCCAGCTGATTGAATGGAGTGATCAGCTGGGAGGGAGGGGCTGCCGGCTTGGCCACGCCTCAGCCAATCAGGAAGCCAGTGCCGTCCAATGGGAGCGAAGGAGACGGTCCGAGCAGGGAACAATTGACACGATCGCTCCAGAACGCCCCCTCTCTAGTAACCGAGCTAAACCAGCTCCTTAGTTTACTGAGGAGCTGGCAGCAATGAAGCGAAAAAAGAGGAGGCTAGAGTGCGTGTGGCGTCGGAAGCGGAGCAGATCAGCTTATGCGCGTCTGGTGTCCTACATGAGGACCTATGAAGCAGCAACAAAAGCCGCACAAAAAACATCTATTGCGGCCAAGGTGGCCGCCGCGAAGAACCGTCCAGCGGAACTGTTCCGAGTCGTTAGGGGTCTTTTAAACCTGCCACAGTGCGAGATTCCTGATGGCTCGGCGGTACGCTGTGAAGAATTTGCCAAGGCCTTCGCGGAAAAAGTGGCGCTGATCCGTTCCGATTTCGATACCACTTTAACGGCAGTCTCTGAGGATGTGACACGAGCATCTGCTTGTCAGGTTTTAATGGATTCGTTTCAATTGGTTCAGCTCGAGGATGTGGACAAGATCCTTGGAGAGGCAAGGCCCACCACATGCATCCTAGACCCCTGCCCATCCTGGCTGATAAAGGAAGCCAGAGGGGGTTTGGCAGAGGGGGTGAAGGTGGTGGTTAATGCCTCCTTACAGGAGGGCAAAATTCCAGCCAGCTTAAAGCAAGCTGTTATAAAACTGCTGTTGAAGAACCATCACTGGACCCCACTCAATTAGTGAACTATCGGCCGGTTTCCAATCTCCCCTTTTTGGGCAAAGTCATGGAACGTGTGGTGGCTTCGCAACTCCAGGGGTTCTTGGTAGACACTGATTATCTTGATCCGGCACAGTTTGGCTTTAGGCCGGGACATGGTACTGAAACAGCCTTGGTCGCCTTGGTAGATGATCTACGCTGGGAACTCGACAGGGGGAGTGTGTCCCTGTTGGTTCTGCTGGACCTCTCAGAGGCTTCCGATACCGTTGACCACGGTATCCTTCTGGGTCACCTTGCAGATATGGGGCTTGGGGGTACTGCCTTGCAGTGGCTCCAATCCTTCCTGGAAAGTTGTACCCAGAAGGTATCATTGGGTGACACCTGTTCGGCTCCACAACCGTTGTCGTGTGGAGTCCCTCAGGGTTCAGTACTGTCCCCGATGTTATTTAACATCTACATGAAACCGCTGGGAGAGATCATTCGGAGTTTCGGAGTAAGGTGTTATCTGTACGCAGATGACGTCCAGATCTGTCACTCCTTCCCACCTGTCACCAAGGAGGCTGTCCAGACTTTGAACCGGTGCTTGGCTGCTGTGTTGGACTGGATGAGGGCTAGCAAATTGAAACTTAATCCAGACAAGACAGAGGTCCTCCTGGTCAGTCGTAAGGCCGAACAGGGCATAGGGTTACAGCCTGTGTTGGATGGGGTTACATTCCCTCTGAAGACGCAGGTTCGCAGCTTGGGAGTGATCCTGGACTCATCGCTGAGCCTGGAACCCCAGGTCTCGGCGGTGGCCGGGAGAGCTTTTGCACAGTTAAGACTCGTGCGCCAGCTGTGCCCGTTCCTTGGGAAGGCTGATCTGGCTACGGTCGTCCATGCTCTGGTCACATCCTGAATAGATTACTGCAACGCACTCTACATGGGGCTGCCTTTGAAGACAGTTCGGAAGCTACAACTAGTCCAACGGGCGGCAGCCAGATTACTAACCGGAGCTACATACAGGGAGCATACCACCCCCCTGTTGTGTCAGCTCCATTGGCTGCCTGTCCAATTCCGAGCTCAATTCAAAGTGCTGGTTTTGACCTTTAAAGCTCTATACGGTTCTGGCCCAGCTTACTTGTCCGAACGCATCGGCCCCTATGTCCCACCTCGTAATTTAAGATCAGCCGGGGGCCCTGCTCTCGCTCCGCCAACCTCTCAAATGCGGTTGGCGGGGACGAGAGGAGGGCCTTCTCGGTGGTGGCCCCGTCTGTGGAACGCACTCCCTATTGATATTCGATCAGCTTCATCCCTCCTAACATTCAGGAAAAGAGTGAAATCCTGGCTTTGGGACCAAGCGTTTGCACCCTAGCACGACACGGCACTTTAGACTGGTCAGTTGGCAAATTGGTGGTTAAGATCTAAGACTTTGGATGGAACATTGTTTTAATGGTGATGAATGTATATGATGTTTTTAATATTAACTGTATTTTAATGTATTGAATTCTAGGTGTATTTTAATGTATTTTAATTTTAACTGTTGTTTACTATGTATTGTGTGGCATCGAATTGTTGCCGTCTGTTAGGCTGCACTGAGTCCCCCCTCTGGGGTTGAGAAGTAGCGGGGTATAAACACTGGAAATAAATAAATAATAATAATAAACAATGACCCAGGAAGGAAAAATGAATGGGTTAAATGACTCAAATATTTGTATAATCGCCAGCGATTACTTTAAACAAGTCTTCAAGCTGGCTTGGTATTGTCCTGGGTGAAGCCAGCTGAGATAGGCAAACTTTTTGAACGTCTGACATTTCCTTTGTGTTCTAATGGCAGCATTTCCACGGGGCAATCTCTTCAGGTGGTCAAACCTCCGAGACCTGCAGGAGAATGGCCTGAAGGGAAGTGTCGCCTTTATTGTTCAATCAAACAGAACTGAGAGCCCATTGTTTAGGGATTTAGTCAGGAATGTAGGTTTCTTCCTAACCTTTGAGTATGCCCGGGTCACAAATAGGTGGCATTTCTCATAATTTTTATATTTCATATTTGGGAACACAGGGGAAGGAAACATGCAGGGAAATACATTCATATGGAAGGTAAATAGGAACCATATCATCCCACCCTCCATTAGGATTCATATATCAAGAGAAAAGTCCTTGGGGTTTGAAAGAAAGAAAGTTTCCAAAATGTTCCTGAAAGTCCTTGAAAGTGAGCAAAAGTCCCATAAAAGTACAAGAAAGTTCATAAAGTGTGGGTTACAGGGGCATTGCCATATGGGGCCATGTGAAGAGCCTTAGGTTCCCACATGGGGAAGAGACGGGATTATGGGATCATTCCAGCCTGGTGTCCTTGGTAAAACTATGAATCCCTTGGTTTTACAACGCCCTGGGAAGTGGGGTCACCTCCGATATCAATATCCCCTGTTCGGATATCAGCCAGCATGCCAACGCCTCAAATCAAAAATAGTTTTCTAAGATCTACAGAGATACTCGCAGGAACACCTCAGCAAGTGAGATTCCAAAAGTGGCAGGCTAAAACCCAGACCCTCACTCGATGGCTGATACCAAATGAGAGACTACCTCCTGGGCAAATACATCCTAAAATATCAGATATTTAGACGACGATTCATAACAGTAGCAAATTTACAGTTATGAAGCAGCAATGAACATAATTTGATGGGTGGGGGAGGGGGGTCACCACAACATGAGGAACCGGATTAAGGAGTCGCGGCATTAGGAAGGTTGAGAACCAGTAGTCTAGACCCTATCTTTCCTGTCTAGAAATGTACTTCCTTGTGGTTTAATAAACCTTTGGAAACTTTTGAGGTAAACTCTGCATCTCATGTTTGTTTAAGCTCCTTTTCACCCATGCTATTGCGCCCTACTATGCCCTTGTTTTCTATAAATCCCGGGCACCACAATTGAAGAGATTGACAAGCTGGGATGTGTCCAGAGGAGGGCAACTCAAATGATCAAGGGTCTGGAGAACAAGCCCTATGAGGAGCGGCTTAACGAGCTGGCCACATTTAGCCTGAAGAAGAGGAGGCCAAGAGGAGACATGATAGCCATGTACAAATGTGTGAGAGGAAGTCATAGGGAGGAGGGAGCAAGCTTGTTTTCTGCGGCCCTGGAGACTAGGACGCCATGGAGCAATGGCTTCAATGCCCTTAGTGATGCCTCAAACGCAATAGAACTAGCAACATATAATTGGATTGATGAAAGGCCCGGGAGATTGAAAGATGGGCTCAAAGCCAACCTTGAAAACTGTGGCATAGACACCGAATATTGGGAAGCCGTGGCCCTTGAGAACTCTAACTGGAGGTCAGCTGTGACCAGCAGTGCTGCAGAATTCGAAGAGGCACGAATGGAGTGCAGAAGGGAGAAACGTGCCAAGAGGAAGCCAAACCCTGACCAGGACCGCTTTCCACTTGGAAACCGATGCCCTTGCTGCAGGAGTAGGTGTGGGTCAAGAATAGGGCTCCACAGTCACCGACAGACCCACCGCCAAGACACATCACTTGGAGGACCATCATCCTCGAGCTACGAGGGATCGCCCCACCCACAGCCATGTAAAGCTTAAGATCATGTGTTGGGGGGCAGGGCAGTTTGAATGGCCCCATGAAGGAGCCAGACTTTTTTTTTGGGGGAGCTGGTTTTCTGGCCCATGCATGTGAGGGGGAGGGGCCACAAGTGGGAGGAGGTTGCTGGTGGAGGCTCCTGTCGCGCGGGCCGCCTTCCTTCTTGCCCGCCTTCCTTCCCTCTCTGCACACGCACAGGAGGCTGCTGGAGAGAGACCGCCCCCCTCCTTTGACCAGGTTTGTGGTGCTGGGCAGGGAGAGGGCAGCCCTCCTTTGCTTGGCCTTGGCTCCCTTGGAGGGGCCCCTTGGCCCTCCTCTGGCCCCCCAGAAGGGGCTCTTGGCTCGCCCTCAGCGGTGCCAGGGCTCCTCAAGAAGGCCTTTGGGGGGTCTTTCAGCAGGGTGCCCACTGCTCCTGGGGGAGGGCCTGTTTTGGGGAGAACGTTAACTTCCGGTCGCCTTCTCAGTGAGCCTTGGGTGCTTCCTCTTCTTGCTCCCCCTGTTTTGGCCCCACTCGCACTGCACAGGGCAGCCATTGGGCCCCGGTTGTGCTGCTCCTGTTGCCCCTGCTGATTAAACCCCAGCGAGAGAGAGATCCAGTGGCTTCTCTCTTCCGCTCCCATTTTCAGAGAGCCTTTGAAAAGCCATTTTGATTTTGGGCCCAGCCGCATGGCTAGCAAGAAGCCTGCCTGGTAGTAGGGCAGCCATTTTGTTTGTCATAACTTTGATTGGCAGGGCGGCCATTTCGGTATTGGTTCAGCAAATCTATTATATAAATGGGTTCACGTCATGTGATGTATCCCTCAAACAAAGAAACCTTACAACGCAGATACACAATACTTGCCAACAGAAATAGGCCTCAAGCAAGGTACGTTTGTAGCAAAGAAACTTTCCCCCCCAAAACAACGAGTAAAAATAAAACTACATTTACCAGCATCCTCCGGGGCAGCCAAAGACTCACCCAGCCTCTACCATCTGAACAACATGATTGGCTGCCAATAAGGGCGGATTTGCATAACTGCTGCACTAGCCAGCCAACATGAAAATTCCAATCCATAATAAACTGCCAATCTCCAACACAAACACCCAAATCACTTCCAACCGAAAAATCACAGACCACACCCAAAAATAACTTGATTAACTTCATTAGCTTCATTAACTTGATTTCCCTAACTAGCCCTCAATTACTGGGAAGCTGTTTACACTCTAAATTGACAGTAAGGCTTCATTAACTTGAATCTCCCGACTAGGCCTCAGCTCATTGGACATTGTGTATGGCCTGAATTAACAGTAAGGCTTCATTAACTTGCTGTTCCTAACTAGGCCTCAGCTCATGGGACACTGTGTATGGCCTGAATTTACAGTAACCTACCTTGGCACACAGAGCCCCGACCATGCATGATGGGACTTGAAGTACCACCATGGAAAATGGGATTTGTAGTACTTCAAAATCCATCATTCCCCACAGACCACTGTGGCCCAGAACCAAGACTAATGCAGACTCAACTTGGCACACCATGCCCCCCATGACCCACACTCCATCCAACTGCAGTTTAGAGGAGGGCACACCGTGGATGATTGGACTTTCTCGCATCTCCTAAAAAGGGCACAGCAACGCGTGCCAGGTACAGCTAGTAATACACAAAATACAGTCACACCCTTCTATGCAGCTAAGCAAAGAATTCAGGAGTCAGATCAATATTAGTCAAATATATTAGTTAAACATACATAGAAATAAAGATATCAATCTGCATGTATAATATTTATTTATTTATTTATTCAGTTTTATATTCCGCAGGCTCGGGACGGATCACAACAACATTCGATAAAAACAACAGAGTACAACAGTGATAAAACCAGGGTTACATGATTACAAATTCTAAAAACTCAACACATGGTCATATAGAAATTACCGGGAATTAGCCAAACGCGAGTACGAAGAGGGCAGTCTTGCACGCTCTCCTAAAAGGAGCAAGCTCTCGGATCGCACGGGTGTCGGGAGGAAGAGAATTCCACAAAGTAGGGGCAGCGACAGAAAAGGCACGCGGCCTGGTTGTGGACAGGTGGCAGGAGCGGATTGATGGTATTTCTAACTAGTTTTGCTCCTCTGAGCGCAGTGATCTCGGGGGAATATACGGGGTAAGGCGGTCCCTCAGGTACACAGGCCCTAGACCGTATAAGGCCTTAAAGGTCATAACCAACACCTTGAAGGCAATTCGGTACTCAATAGGAAGCCAGTGCAGTTGCCGCAAGATGGGAGTAATGTGCTCTCTCATCGGTGCTCCCACCAGTAAGCGAGCGGCAGCATTCTGCACTAGCTTGAGTTTCTGAATTGTTGACAAAGGAAGACCCACATAGAGGGCGTTACAGTAATCCAGGCTCGAGATGACCGTCGCTTGGATCACCGTGGCCAGGTCTTCCCTGGACAGGTAGGGTGCCAGTCGCCTAGCCTGTCGAAGATGGAAAAATGATGCTTTGCTGACCATGGAGACCTGAGTCTCCATGGACATCAAAGGGTCCAGGTGGACACCTAGACTCTTGACGAGGGATGACGGGCTAAGTTGCTCGCCATCCAGGATAGGCAACCGGCACTCATCCAGCCCAGGGCGACCAGGCCACAAGATCTCCGTCTTTGACGGATTCACCTTCAGCCGGCTGGAGCGCAGCCATCCAGTCATGGCTTCTAGGCAATGGTGGAAACAATCGGGTACGGTGTCCGGCCTGCCGTCCATTCTCAGCAGAAGCTGGGGGTCATTAGCGTACTGATAACACTCCAGACCAAAGTCACGTGCCAGCTTGGCCAGGGGGCGCATGCAAATGTTGAATAATAAAGGAGAGAGGATGGCCCCCTGGGGGACCCCACAAGTTAATGGGAGCCTCCCGGAGACCTCCTCTCCCCTCTCCACACGTTGTCCCCGGTCCTGGAGGAAGGAGGCCACCCATTTAAGGGCAGTCCCCCTCACTCCAGTCACGGCTAGACGGTGGGTCAACAATGCGTGATCTACTGTATCAAACGCTGCTGTTAGATCTAACAAATATACATGTCAAGTCTTACATAGATCACATTAATAGCATCTAAAACAATCAATTGCTGTGATACATCTCACAAAAACAATATACTGCACCAAGTATTGCATCAATACACACACTGTTGTTTTGCCTCGGTCCCCAATGTATAAAATCAAATAAGGGAGTATCTCACAAAGGTGCGCCTCCTGGTATCAGGAGCGTTGGCTCAATGAATGAAATGAAAGGTCAGGGAAGCCCCGTGGTTCAATTCAACACGCAAAATAACCCCCCCCGAGGGACTTTCGCGAGCGGCGTTTGGCAATCCAAAGCGTGACGGGGCCGGAGGAATATCCTCTGCGTGAATGGAGCGTCGGCAGGTGAAACAGCGAAGGAAAGACGTCAATGGTGCAGGGAGATGCCCAATATCCACAATGTAATCCTAAATGGGTGGGTGCTTTCGTCAACGGGATAAAATATATAGATCTAGCCCGTTTCGGTACTTCTTCAGGACGATGGCAACCCGGAGAATTGCAATGCTAGAGAAATAAACATAGCATATAGCAACTCCAATACAATAGAAGGGGTGATAATACAGGGTAGGAGATAAAGATTACCAAATGTTGCTGTAAATAAACACCCCAATGGGTGAAACCGCTCAATGTGGATTGGATTCAACCACCTAAATGGTGCAGTGTGATACAACAGTGTGTGTATTGATGGAATACTTGGTGCAGTATATTGTTTTTGTGAGATGTATCACAGCAATTGATTATTTTAGATGCTATTAATGTGGTCTATGTAAGACTTGACATGTATATTATACATGCAGATTGATATCTTTATTTATGTATATTTAACTAATATATTTGACTAATATTGATCTGACTCCTGAATTCTTAATTTCGGTATTGGGCCTAACCTCATGGTCAGCAGCAGAATCATATCAGAATCACATCAAGAGAGACGTCTCGAGCACACATACATTCACACATGCCCGCAGACACACAGGCCTTCTCCAGACGAAGATGATCAGCTTTCCTCTGAGGAGGTGCGGACGCTCCGTTGCCGCGGATCAGGAAACGTGCATGTTCTTGGGGTCCCCTGCATTTCCAGGCCAACATCCATTTTTCTTAAACGTGCTGTTCTTTTCTTTCAAATCTGTTCCAGTTCAGGACATGCTCTTTCCAGGCCATATGACTTATGGCAGTGTTTCCCAACCTTTTTTGAGCCAAGGCACGCTTTTAACATTAAACAAATCCTGGGGCACACCACCAACCAAAATGACACAAAATAACACTCTAACACAGTCATACATATAGTTAACTGACCTTGAGTTTTGGAGTTGTAGTTCACCTATATCCAGAGCGCACTCTGGACTCAAACAATGTTGGATCAGGATCAAACTTGGCATGAATACCCAATATGCCCAAAAGTGAACCCAGATGGAGTTTGGGGAAAATAGACAGGGAGCTGGAGGGGGGCCGAGAGCTGTTTCGCGCGCACCGAACAGGAGGGGGAGGAGCGGGGCCCTGTGGGGAGCCGTTCTCCCGGTTTGCGGCTCCGCCGGGCTTGGTGGAGCCGCGAACCGGGAGAAAGGCTCCCCGCAAGGAAACGGAGGAGATGCCTCTCGGGCCCTGGCTGCTTCCAAACCGCGGTTTGGAAGCAGCGAGGGCCCGAGATTTGCTCCGTTTCCCCAGGTTTCCCTCAGAAGCGGAGAGAGACCTGGGGAAATGGAGGAGATGCCTCTCGGGCCCTGGCTGCTTCGAAACCTCTCCTCAGTTTCTCCAGGTCTCCCTCTGCTTCTGAGGGAGACCTGGGGAAATGGAGCAAATCTCGGGCCCTGGCTGCTTCGAAACCTCTCCTCAGTTTCCCCAGGTCTCCCTCTGCTTCTGAGGAGACCTGGGGAAACGGAGCAAATCTCGGGCCCTGGCTGCTTGAAACCTCTCCTCAGTTTCCCCAGGTCTCCCTCTGCTTCTGAGGGAGACCTGGGGAAATGGAGCAAATCTCGGGCCCTGGCTGCTTCGAAACCTCTCCTCAGTTTCTCCAGGTCTCCCTCTGCTTCTGAGGGAGACCTGGGGAAATGGAGCAAATCTCGGGCCCTGGCTGCTTCGAAACCTCTCCTCAGTTTCCCCAGGTCTCCCTCTGCTTCTGAGGGAGACCTGGGAAAACGGGAGCAAATCTCGGGCCCTGGCTGCTTGAAACCTCTCCTCAGTTTCCCCAGGTCTCCCTCTGCTTCTGAGGAGACCTGGGGAACGAGCAAATCTCGGGCCTGGCTGCTTCAAAACCTCTCCTCAGTTTCCCCAGGTCTCCCTCTGCTTCTGAGGGAGACCTGGGAAACGGGAGCAAATCTCGGGCCCTGGCTGCTGCGAAACCTCTCCTCAGTTTCCCCAGGTCTCCTCTGCTTCTGAGGGAGACCTGGGGAAATGGGCAAATCTCGGGCCCTGGCTGCTTCGAAACCTCTCCTCCAGTTTCCCCAGGTCTCCCTCTGCTTCTGAGGGAGACCTGGGGAAACGGAGCAAATCTCGGGCCCTGGCTGCTTCGAAACCTCTCCTCCAGTTGCCCAGGTCTCCCTCTGCTTCTGAGGGAGACCTGGGGAAACGGAGCAAATCTCGGGCCCTCACTGCTTCCAAACTGTGGTTTGGAAGCAGCCAGGGCCTGAGAGGAATCTCCTCCATTTCCCCAGGTCTCCCTCCGGTTGTGAGGGAGACCTGGGGTAACGGAGCAAATCTCGGGTCATGACTGCTTCCAAACCGCAGTGTGGAAGCAGCGAGGGCCAGATTTGCTCCGTTACCCAGGTCTCCCTCACAACCGGAGGGAGACCTGGGGAAAAGAAGGAGAGGCTCCCCAAGTTGCCCAGTGTGCCCGCCTCCTCCTCCGAAAGTGAGCTCACAGGATAGACTATCCTGTGGGCTCACTTCCGGAGGAGGAGGAGAGAGCGCCGGCCCCTCCCTCTCCTCAGCCTCCCCTGCCTATCTAGGTCCTAGAGAGGCTCGTGTTTCCCAACCCCTGTTCTGCGATCAGCTGGGGTGCCGCGGGAAAACCTTAGAGGGGGAAGAAGGGGGGGAGAGAGGTTTTCTCGTGGCACACCAGCTGATCACAGAACAGCGGTTGGGAAACACTACCCTCTCTAGGACCTAGACAGGCAGGGGAGGCTGATCGCTCACGGAACACAAAAGTCCCTATATCAATCAATCAAAACTTTATTACAGTCACAGACCAGCACAAAGTCTCTATAAGTTTCATAAAATGGGAGCTACCCTTGGGGCTGGATTGGGGGTTCTCACTTTAAAATCCCTGTGGCTTGGTGGATGGCCTTCCAACTATGATCAGCCGACAGGTGC